>MOWL01000074.1:0-226210 GCA_002110485.1 Emergomyces orientalis
TTTGATGCCAAGGATGTGTTAGGTGATACTAGGGCTACCCGGGTCACATGCCCCACACACACATATATATTTTAGCTAGTTAGGTAGTTCAATATGATAGGCTTGATGCACTCTATGAGGTTATGAGGCCCTCTGTTTAATACGCTGCGTTACTGCTATCTATTTCTCTTATACAGCTAGTTCTTGCCTCTCATGGTGAACTTACGGTCAGGCAACAGTCCTGATCTTACGAGGGAAAATAAGCCGACTAGGCGAGCGGAACGTACGCCGGAGAATATTGAAAACGAGCCCTTTCCAACCCCCATTACAGCCCGTAAATTGCCCGCAAGAGCTCCTTCGGAGGAGTCAAGTGCTGATTTCGAAGATCCAATGTCGGATATGTCGGATACGGGCTCAGATCGCGATGAACCCACCCAGGAGGCTCAGGTTGAGCATGATGACTCCTTGAGCGCTGAGACCCGGGCGAGGTTGGAGATTGCGAGGTTGGAGAATGAAACAGCGCGGATTAAGGCTGGTGCTGGTGCGGGGGAGCTCGCAGGCGCCAATATGACGGCTTATTTGAAGGCCATTAAGGAGTTTCGACTTACAGTTAAGCTTCTTGAAAAGCCAGTTCTGCTGCTGGGCTCCATGAACTATCCCATGTGGAGGGATGAGGTTCTTCTCGCGGCGAAGGATTCAGAAACAGATGATATTTTGTTAAATAAGGAGCTGGCCCCGCCTGAGGGGGTCAGTGAGGACGTTGCGAAGCTCTGGAGGGAGCGGAATAGCTGGCTGCGTAATTATATGTGGTCAGCGATTTCCGCACAGGCTAGAACTCATTTTACTATACCGAAGGAGAATCAATTGTCTGCCTATATGCTGTGGTCCATAGTAGAGGAGAACTTCGCTGAACGCCGCGTAGTTCGCCGGTTTCGTCTTTTCAATGAGTTCCTGGGTATGACGGCTGAGTCTTGCGGGTCGGATCGTGCGTTTATTGAGCGTCTCTTAGCCGTACGAACTGAATATAAGCGATTAGATTTTTATATGCCGGATTCCGTCTTCTTTGATCGATTGCTTGCGGGGATTCACAGTAGATGGGCCAATCTCATACGAAATAGGATGGATGATATTGAAAAGAGTGGTGAAGATACTCTCCTGGAGGATGATTTTGTGGGTCTATGCCGTGATATTCTGCTTCGATTGCCCTCTGGCGGCAGTTCCTCTTCTTCAAAGAACACAAAGGCGCCCGTAAATAATGCGAGCAGTATGGATGATGCGGGTGAGAGCCCTGCTCCATCTGCATCAGGCAGGCCAAAATGCTCACATTGCGGGATTGTGGGCCATAATGAGGAGAGCTGTTGGAAAAAGCACCCAGAGAAGCGTCCATCAGGTTATTCTAATGAAAAAAGGCGTGGTGGCACCAAGAAGGATAAGAAGAAGGCCAATAATGAGGATTCTTCCAAGAGCCCCGATGACGGCTCTGCTCCTGTACACAGTACGGTTGAGAAGGTGTTCCATGCTCGTGAAATCGTCCGTGATGATGATATTGCGGATGAGTGGGTTCTGGACTCGGGGTCTGGCGCTCACGCAACACCACGCAAGGAGCTTGTTAAATGCCATTCAATGAGCTCCAATGTTAAATTGAAAATGGCGGATGGGACCATTGTTCCAGCTGCGGCCGTTGGTACGGTTGAACTGGCGGTTGATGGGGCGGATGTGTGCCTGGAAGGTGTGCGATTTGCCCCCGAATTAGAAGCAAATATCGTGAGCTTTGGCAAATTAGTCCGCAAGGGCTATACGTTCAAGCAATTGGCATATGGAGAAGCTCACTCGATTATTATGACCTCTCCCGATCGAATGGTCAGCTTCACTGCTGTTTTGAATGAGAAAGATATCTATGTCATTGAAAAGCCTCCGCAAATCCGAGATTTGATTCAATTCGCCATGCCTAATGGTGATTTTCGGCCCGTAAATGCTGTGGATGACTCGCTATTGGCTCTGCCATCAATGAATATAAAACCAGTAGAGCTCACGATGCTGCAATGGCATTTGAAGCTGGGTCATCTTAACCACATGGATATAGCGAAGATGGCCGCGGATCCGCGCATGGGGATGAGGATTAAAGGCTCCAAGGCTCTGCCTTTTTGTAAAACCTGCGTGCAGGCTAAGATGGCTCGTCCTGCTTTTGAGCCCATGATTAGAAAAGTGAAGCCTGCTGCACGATTATTTATTGATCTTGCGGGCGGTGGGCGTACCTTATTCAATGAGGATGGCGTTCCCACGTATGGGGGGGCTGATTATTGGATGAGTATTACGGACGATGCCACGAGATATCGGTGGGCCATTTTAATGGCCACCAAGGGTGAAGCAACCGCGAAACTACGGGATTTTATAACAATGATTGAGACCACTGCGCAGCGATGCGTGGGCTCCTTGCACTGGGATGGTGGTGGAGAATTCAAGAGCGATGAATTAAAAGCTTTTTGTAAACAGCGAGGCATTGCCTATGAGACGACTACGCCATATACCCCACAATCAAATGGTCCAGCGGAACGTGCGAACCGCATAATAATCGAAAGAACTAGGAGCTTGCTATTCGATAGCGGGCAGCCTAGGGACCTATGGGGTGAGGCCATGCAGGCTGCCGTTATGTTGATCAATATGTCTCCCACCTCTACGAAGCTTTACGGGTGCAAGGAGGGGTCTCCGCTGACCCCCTTTGAAGCATGGATGGGGGTGCAGCCCACGGCGAATTGGCTGCATAGATGGGGCTGCAAGGTCTACAAGAAGGATCTGCGAGTTACTAATAAGCTTGCGGATAGAACGGATGGGAAAGAATGGATCTTTGTGGGTTATCAGGGCCTTCATCAAGTTCGCATATGGGACCCTGATGCACGCAGGTTGGAGATAGCACGAGATGTGGTTTTTGATGAAGCTCTCGTGGAGGACGTGTCATTCATTAATGCCGCTCTTCCGGCTCCTCATGAGCCAAATAACATACCGGATGAGCTCGATGTTTTGAATCCTGCGGATGGATGGCAGCACTGTCTCCTGCGGCGCCTGGCAAGGGAGCGGCCGCACATCATGAAGATGCTTGTCAATGGGGATCTGGAGGAGGCCATTGAGCCTACCTATCTTATAAACAGTGATGTTGATCTCCTTAATGAGTCTGACGAGCATGCTAATGATAATGGTGATGAGCCCGTGCTTAGTACCCTTACGGACCGTCCCACGACCTTAGCGGAGGCTCGACGGAGCCCTGATTGGCATCATTGGCTCGAAGCAATGAGGAAGGAGGTCGATATGTTCAATCAAAAGAAAACATATGTTATTACTGAGCGGTCCCCGGATATGGATGTTCTTACGGGTAAATGGGTATATGACCGCAAATTAAATAATAAGGGAGAAACCATCCGCTTTCGCGCACGATGGGTGGTTCGCGGATTCCTTCAGCAGCGAGGAGTCCATTATACGAAGTCTTACGCTGCCGTTGTCTCTGGTCCTACAACCAGAAGCCTATTCGCGATCTCTACGGCTAGGGGATGGAAATCGAAGGCAATTGATTACGTGTCTGCATTCCTTAATGGCGTGCTGCCACAGGAAGAAATGATCTATATGCAGCTCCCGACGGGCATAAAACATGGCAGGGGCAATCTAGTTGGCCTGGTTCGCCAGAGCCTGTATGGGCTGAAGCAAGCTGCGAGGACGTGGTATTTTCTTGCCACTGAGCATCTCACTTCGATTGGTTTCCGCATATCACCGTATGACGGCGGATTCCTATATCACCCCATCCGTAAGGTGTATTTGACGCTGCACGTTGATGACTGCCGCGTTACGGGGCCCAATGAGCATGATATTGACTGGGTTCTCGATGAGATTGCGAAGCGTTTTGACACCAAAAGAATCGACGATGATAAGCCATACTTAGGTATGGAAATTGCGGGCCGTAATGGTGATTTACTGGTCACGCAAACACGCTATATTGATGAGATCCTTGATGATTTTGGCATGACTGCAATCAATCCGGCACCAACCCCCATGAATGCTGGCACAAAGCTCCAGTTCTCGCCGGATGAGGATAAGGGCCTTGATGATGATTTTACGGCTACGCGATATCGTCAAGGGCTTGGGTCTCTTCAATATCTGGTTACAAGCACCAGACCGGATATAATGTTCGCGGTAAATTATTTATCGCGATTCAATTCTCGCCCAAATAAGGAGTGCTGGGCTGCTTTGAAGCATGTTCTCCGCTATATGAAGAAGACTAGGACTACGGGCATTCTGTATAAGAGGAATATAGGGGACGAAGGGCTGGCTCCCATGGCCTACGCGGATTCAGATTGGGCGGGTGCAGACCCCCAATATAAATCGACTACGGGCTATATTATAATGATCAATGGAGCTCCCGTATCATGGCGTTCGCAGCGGCAGATCTCTACGGCGAAGTCCACAACTGAAGCTGAGTATATTGCTGCTAGCGAAGCTGCGTGCGAGCTGATTTGGCTTAAAGATATGCTGCATGATGCGGGACTGCTTGAGAATGCGGATGGCTATGTTCTTTCCAATAATCTGCATATTGATAATAAAGGTGCCATTGATCTAGCTAACGGCGAGTCTTTAACTAAGCGCTCGAGGCATATTGAAGTCCGCTACCATATATTACGCGATCTAGTGGCTAAAAAGGAGCTCCTTCTTCGGCACGTCAGCTCAACGGAGAATAAGGCGGATGGTTTTACGAAGGCGCTGCCTAGGCCCGCATTCAATGCTTTTGTGGCTAATCTTGGCTTGATTGGTTCGGGGGGATCTGCTTAATGGATTTAACTAAAAGTTTTGTACTTAGCTGCTATTTTGATTTTTGATGCCTATGGCGTGGCCTGTGTGCGTGCTCCTGGGGCGCCCTAGCATGGGGGGGTGTTAGGTGATACTAGGGCTACCCGGGTCACATGCCCCACACACACATATATATTTTAGCTAGTTAGGTAGTTCAATATGATAGGCTTGATGCACTCTATGAGGATGAGGCTACCCATGTCACCTGCTTCGGTAGCACGTGACTATTCACGAATTGGAACTAGCGTGTGATGACTTACCATCTTTGAATCAACCTCGGCAAAAAGGTTGCAGTACAAATGGAGGTCGGTAGGTAGTATATGAGGAAGTACGGCTACCAAGGAGTCATACTGGAAGAAGAGAAATTGGTTGGTATTTGGTAATGGATGGCTAAGGTAAGTTAAGTTGTAAATCGTAAGTTATAAGGTGATTGACCAAAATGCGCAAACCCTTGCTTGAACATAGCAAGATAAAATAAACTACACACGTATATGTAAAGAACCAGAAAAGAGAAGGAGTGAAAAGGCTAACCTAAGTATTGAAAAAAGCCCAGATAAAAAGTGGAAAACAAAAACATATATAATGAATAGGTATAAATTGTAAAAAGTAAAAGCAAAAAAAGTGTTTGGGAGAGGAGGTCATATCATGAACGGGGATACATCAAACATCTTCATAAAAAGTGTCAAACAAAGGAGACCTGGCGCTATCAATCAGTCATGGCCAGAGACACGCCGTCTCCAGTCTTCTCCTGTTCTCAGCCCATCCACCACATCAATTCGCTTGCCTAGGCCAGTTACCCCTTCTTTCTGCCACCATCTCTCGCCCTTTTCTGTACCTAGCGCCGACTCGTCGTCACTATCCACTAGCCCACCACGGCCGCCCTCGGCGCCAACGACAACGACGACTTGTCGAACCCACCCTGTAATATGGTTTACTGCCTCACCGTCATTGCCAGTCATGCTTTCTTGAATATAGACAATGTCTGGAGAGAGGTGTCGAAGCATGTGCACATGTCCATTTGGGGTGCTGAAGGGCAGAATCATTGTCTCCTTGTCGACCAACGCTTGTGCTTGGTTATAGAGTGCCTTGAAAAGAGGCGACGAGGACCCAAAATCGTCCCCTGCTGGACGAGGTTCAATGACATTGAGGTTGGACACATCTTGGGAAGTTTCTGGCGTAGCTTCCTCAGGGGTAATGTTGGCGTAGGAAGAGGAAAGAGATGGGGTGGGTCGAGATGAGCTGGGGGAATTGGCTGAACGAGGTTGCAAACCGGGAGCATATATCAGGACGAAAACTCGTGCAGTATCGGGGTCGACGTATTCAGGTAGATGGGACAGGATAGACTATGAATGATGCATTAGTTACAGCTGTAATTATCAGTATTGTGAATGAGAAACTCACGTGTTCTGGTACTTGTCCCTCCGGGTCATCTTGATCCTCCGCATCGCTAACAGAAGACACGACAATGGCCACGGTTTTTCTGTACTTAGTTGGAGGAGCATGCGCCGCTGGAGGTGCAGTGGGAAGAGGCAAGGCACCCGCCATGGCAGGAGGTCCCGCGGTCGAGAGAACACCTCGAGAATTCGCTTCCTCGGTCCACCGAGAATGGTCTTCAAAGTCGTTGGTGCCCTCTTCGCGAATCGCAGTCAACGCGCCCCCAACGACAGCTCCAGCAGCAGCCACTCCGGCAGCGACTTTTCTGCTAGCACCGTCGAATAGTTGCTGCGGACTTGGGGTTCGTCGCAACGCGCCTTGGACTCGCGATATCACGCTCGCATCCTCAGGGTGAGTTCCATCATGGATCCCCGTAGCTCTCGCGTATCCACCTTCTACTTGTCCATACTGGGCACCAGGTTCAAGCCCAACCGGAGCTCTGCCATCTCTTCTTTCGTGGGATTCCCTATCCCCATAATAATCGCCTTCGTCTTCGTCTTCGTCGTCGCGACGCTCACTCCATACCCAAGCAGCAAGGCTGACAGTCGCGACTCCAACCGTGAGAGCAAGAGGAAGCCAATACCCGAGAGCAGTCCTTCTACCAGTAGAATTGAATCCACTCGAGCCACCGTGCCGCCGACGACCGTCAGAGAAGGGTTGGTTTGACATGGGAAACAGAGCTATTTATTTGTTGTTTGGCAAGCAAGGAAATAAAATAATCGCTGTATATATCCGCAAACGGGGGGTCAATGTACATGTAGAAAGCAAGAAAACCACATTGTAATCCCCAAAGAGAGGTCGGGAAAACAAGGTGGAGGGGCTTGGGTTTAAAGCGTTTTAGAAGTCAATGCGATCAGTATTTATTAATTATGAGCTATGGGACTCCAACCCCCCGTAGTTAAACCTCGGGGCCAGTTTGCGGTTGCGGGGCGTAAAACATGTGGCTGGGCTTGAGCTGTGTTTGCATTGTTTGCGTGGGGAAGCAGCCGACTAGTCACGTGAGAGGTAACTCTGAGGGAAGAAAAAAAATAGTAACAAGTGTCATCGCGATCGACAAGAAATAGCGGGATAACTTTTTGATATTGCACCCTCCGCTGTGATCCAGATAAATGCATGCCCGGGGCATATAGTTGAAAGAGTCGCCAGAACCAGGGCATTGAACTGATATGGCTATTTCTACGGATACAGATTTATAATAACCAATTTCGGCCAATATCAAATTCACGTCCTGGCCAACATTGCTAGACCCAAAGGAGCAAAAGAAGATCCCCCCAAGAACAGCTCTCCCTGGACCTGAAGAGGCTGCTTCTAATAAAAGTTTTGAAACTCGGTCTACGGAGGAGGTAGACAAAACCTCACCCAGAACATTGGGCCGCGTTGCCCGGCGATCTCCCACCAACTGTCAGCCGGAAGCATGCCTCATTCCAATGTTGTGCCCCATGCGGGGTTCCAGGCCCTCATACTCTGTGGCCCGGGGGTCTCACTGAATACTTTTACATCAAATCCGGAAGAATTTCCCAAAGCCCTGGTTCCTATCGCGAACCGCCCTATGGTCTGGTACCCGTTAGATTGGTGCTATCGCATGGGCATTACAAGTAAGTCTCTTGAATGTTTCCGGAAATTGTTATTTCTTGTTTGTTTTTGCGAATGGGTTTCTTTTTAGCGCCATTCCATGCGTGGAATACAAAAATTATTTGATATGTTGAGGGTGGATTGCCTCATTCACATTCCCACACAAGGGGCCCCCAATTTTGAATATTCGAAAAAACATCCCCTTATACCCTAATCAACTGCAAATATTATTTGACCCAACTTCCCATGCCCAATTCATATCTTACGTTATGTTCTAACGATGCCTCAGATATAACTCTCATAACTCCTCAGTCAAGCCAGCCCGCGCTGGAGGCGGCTCTGTCGCAAAACCCACATCTTACATCTCTTCCTTCTCCATCCCCATCAGTGCTTGCGCCTCGAGACTTAACATTTACTACTGGTACCTCGGAGCTTCTGCGACTGCCTGATGTGCAAGCATGCATCAAGTCCGATTTTATGCTTCTACCCTGCGACCTAATATGCGACCTACTTGGTGAATCCCTTCTCGAAGCTTGGATGTCAAGTCAAGGAGCTCTGGATGGTTCGTCAGTTGGTGAGGCATTCTCGAGCCGTGTCTCAAGTATTGTTGGAGTTAGCGGGGAGCGTGGCGGCAGAAGAGGCGGTATTGGGGTGTGGTATCCCATGCCCACCTCCAAAGAAGACAAGATCAAGGGGGATGTGGCCGATTTCCTGGCCGTATCGCCGCTAGATGCCGATGATTCTCCCGTTGTCAACGGTGGACCTGGCGGAAACGGATCAGTCCGCGCCTCATTATCAAAACTAGTGTATGCCGCGCCAATGGATACACTGAAAAATATAATGGCGGAAAAGAAAGCTTTCTTGATCCGTCATTCGCTCCTTAAAAAGCATGGAAGGGTAAAACTATTAACCACTTACCGCGATGCTCATATCTACCTATTCCCATACTGGGTGAAAGAAATGGCTAAACGAAACGAGAAGTTCGAAAGCGTCAGCGAAGATTTGATAGGATGGTGGGCCAAAGCCGAATGGCAAACGGGTCTAGGCGAGAAACTAGGCCTACGAGAAGTTTTCGCCAACCAGGACACCAAAAACCATGGGTTCGAAGCCGTCAGCCGGGCTGATGAAGAATTAGTCGAAGAAGAAATCGACCTCACAGCCATGTCGACAACAAAATCAATCTCCCATTCCAACGTCAACCCGGATGGCAGCAGCGCAACACAGAAACAGACGCGGCCACACTTACCCCCGCGCACTTTCACTTTCCAACAAGAAGATACTAGCAAACCCAAACCAGCACCCCCAGGAAAACTCACCGTACCGCCAATCCTCGCATACGTCCATCCCTCACAACCTTCCGCCCCTCTAATCCGTCGCGTCGACAGCTCCGCCCTCCTCCTCTCCATCTCTCTCCGCCTCGCGAAACTCGACCCAATCACCGACGTTGGCCGCGACGCCGCCTCCCCCTTCGCCCACATGAACAAAATCGCCCACCCAGCGGGCATCGCCCAGCGCTGCACGGTCACCAAAGCCGATTGCCTAGTTGCCGAGAACGTGACCGTGGAAGAAAGGTGCGTGATCAAGGAGTGCGTGATTGGCGCCAACTGCCACATCGCGACTGGTGTGCGACTGACACGCTGCCTGTTGATGGATGGAGTGGTGATAGATGAGCGCTGTCAACTTACGGGGTGTATCATTGGGCGGCGCAGCAAGATTGGGCGCGAGTCTGTGCTGAAGGAGTGTGAGGTGCAGGATGGCAATGTGGTGCCTGAGGAGACGGAGGCGAGTGGTGAGAAGTTTATGGTGTTTGAAGGGCTGGATGAAGATATGGCTGATATGGATATGGATATGGATGGGGATGTGGATGGTGGGGAAGCTATTGGTGGAGATGGGCATAGGGCGGATTGAACGCTAGTGATTGTTTAAAGGTATTAACGAATTGCTGGACGGGTAGATTGATGAATGGATGTGGATGGCACGAATGTTCTGCGGAAGTGAATGGCAAATGAATATTGTCTACCTACCGATGAGCTCATTACGTTTTTATCCCGGGAGTATTGAACGCAATGACAATTAGCAATAGACAACAAAATGCAATGGAAACGCATACTCATCGGAAAGGAGATTATCTATCCTTGTCACCAACTTGGGTAAATCCAAATAATCACTTGGGACTAGAGAGGTAATGTAAAACCTGTATGAGCTAAATTCATCAAAATACCATTTAGACAATTGGAAACACCGAGGCTCGAGTAAACAAGGCCTACATTCGTATGTAAGTGTCATTCCTAGCATAATTTCAAGAAAGGGGAAGATAAGAAAGAACAAGGGCAAGCAAAAATCTGCCTATCTGGCGCTCCAGCAGATATGAAAACCCAGGCATCCCCATCCAACTTCCAAGAAAAACACCCCCAAAATTAATCCGTGGTATTTGATACAACCCAGACAGGTACATTAAATATGATATCCTCTCCCTTACACAATACAGTACATACATAGATTTCAGGTAAATGAGCAAATAGAAATAAATTGATCCTAATAACAAAACAAAACATCGAGGCCAAATTGAGCTGAGCTGGTGGTTCAAGATTTGGAACCGTTGTTAAATAATTGGAAAATGTAGATGAGGCCGATGAAGAATCAAGCAGCGCAAAACCCAGAGGGAGATCTGCGGAATAACCTTCACAATTTCCTGTCAACTCAAGGGGGAGTTGTTACAACCAACGTCTGGCTCTTATACGAAAGGATGCCTGCCAATGATGTATCTGCCAGGTTTCTTACCTACCTCCATGGATGTATTGGTATCTTGTTTGTTCTATTCTTCCCGAAGTGCATGTCCCGGCGCGTTCTTCGAGCCTTCCAACTTTCTCGTGGGTAGCTTTTATAGGTTTCGTTTTTTCTCTCGTGATGGTTTGAGCGTAGAATTCTCGGGACAAGAGGCGGAAGGTTCTCGTTTCTCCAGATCGGTCTGCTCCACCTGGCGGTGTGACCCTAGAGGTACCCGCGCTAGCGTAAATTCGCTGGAATCTACCAACTCACAAAAGCCACGCGGAGATAATTCCGGGCTGGGATCTCTAGGAGGGTTCGGGCAGCGGGTTGGAGAAAAGTGCAGCGGGGAATTTGGCACGGATAGAAAATTCGATAGAGACCCAACGATCGGGGGGGGGGAGGTAATGCCCGCGTGCGAAACGCCTTGGTTCACCGATGTATCGCAACGAGGACTAGTCCAAGGGCTGCCCTCTTCGCTGCCATGGTGGCGCCATTCGTCGAAATTTAAATCTTCCGAACAGCTCTGTGTATCTGCGTTCGTAGCCAAGGTATAAGACTGCTGCCGCGTATGAGCCGAGGGAGTCACTACTGGAACTCGAGCATTGGTTGCTGGATTTAAGTTCTTGAGCTGCCCAACAAAGGCGGGCCCCGCGGATTTCGAAGAAGGATTAGCCTGGAAATTATTGGATGAGGGCGAATAGGAAATTGAAGTTTCAGGCGAAGCGTTCTTTGAGTTGGAGGGGGTTAGAGAGGGCGGCGATAGCGCGACCCTGCTTTCTGGGACATCGGTGAATGGGTATGCATTCTGATCTGCAGAAAGTTGCGGAGGATAAAAACCCTTAGACAAATTACTGTCAATGTCTACATTATTTGGTAAAATCAAAGATTCTGGATCAACCATAAGCGAGTTCCGGTTCTGTTGCGGGTTGGGCTCGGCATATATAACAGCAGGCCCATCAAATCCTACGGAGGGACCGGCTTCAACCTCTGCCTCCACGGCAGCCTCAATTCCATAGCTCCTCGACGGTAGCCTAGGGCCTATTCTACGGTCTGTAGATGAAATTTCTGTAGGCGGTGATTCAGCATCCGGAGCAGTAGAGTCAACTCCATGGAAATCAACAGGCACAAATTCGGCGTCGTAGCCAAGTCGGGAGGTTAGCGGTAGCTTGCATGACCCCATTCTTCCTAGTATAGGATATTTATTGTTTCTAGTAGGACTTAACACGCTCGAGGTGCATAGGGAGGAGGAAGCTAGAACAAGAGCTAGTTAGCGGATACACGACTTGCGCTGGGGTGGGTGGTTGGAATACCTTAGTAAAACTCAGGGCTATCTCAAAACATCTAATATTTCACACACTCAGCAGTTACAAGTATGGAGGTATGGAGAAACGAGAGGAGGAGGAAGTAAAAGTAGAACCAAGAAAAGAAAGAAGAGGGCGGCGGCGCGCCAAAAAGGCCGAGTAAATTTTTTTTTCTCGTGTGACGTTCATGTGTCGCGTCATTGCGGCCATTCACTCGGCATGTGTTATATACACTGTACAGGGATAAGCAGACACAGTTGCCTGTTCATCGAGAAGTAAAGAAATGGGTATATTCCAGCAGATTTTGTCGGAATATCCCGAAGTAAACACACATATGTAGAATGCATAGCTCCCATTAACTGGTAGGAGTGGGGTACTTTACGCCACATTGGTATTTCCGTAAAGCTCCATTAGGGAAATACCTACATTCTTGTGGGACATAACAAGGTAATAACGCAGATGTAGGATAATAAATTCATCATCAGACCTGGCGGACCGTTGTGTTGCTGGGAGAAGTTCCCAAGTTCTTCGATGTCTTTGACGTTGATGTCATTGTTTGTTGTTGCTCAGGAAAGAGCCGCGTGTCTGAGTCAGCATTGGGTTTTAGCCGGCGCCTTCACATTTGTCCTTCTTATCTTTGACTTCTCCCGGAGGATTGTATAAGCATGCATTTAAATTGCTGTTATTGAAAGACACTGATACCTTTTATATTCTGTCTAACAGCTTATGAAGCTATTTTCGTGGCCTTCTTACGAAGCGATCCTCCCAAAGTCTCCCAAGGGAACTGCTTTCGTCCCTAAACTACCCATCCTGGATGGGTTAACCAAGGCGGAACCCAATCTGGGTATATCCATCTACACGCAAAGCACGGAGTACGAAAGTACAAAGCACAAAAAACGCACATTCCCATAAGAAAAATTCCTGATTGACCATTGAGTCTGACGTCACACTACACTCTGCAAGTCCCGAAATACAGGAATGATAAGAGACACCTGAGCTATCCGATTTGCACAAGGTGAGAGAAACCGAAATCAACAGTAAAACTTGCAAAGCTGGCAAGGCGCATCACATCACATTGGTATATTGGTATTGCCATCTGGCCTGCTGAGCTGGCAGCATACTACGCAAACTTCCGCATTCAATGCTGCCTCTAACAATCTGCGGAGACAACCAGATTTGACTGAATCTCCTGTAAATTGTAGTGCAATCTCCTTGTGGGGTTTTACGGATTGTCCGCAGGTTTTAAATGACTGTTGGATTTATTCGTTGATTCCACATCAATTTAACCTGGATTGTTCGATTACACATTTTCCACAACAGGACAGCGAGATGAACAAATTCGAGTTCTGTTGAAAGTTGTTTGTATGGATTATTCCTCCGTACGAGATTTTATATTTTCTTTTTCTTCACTTCTTTTCTTTTTGCAGTTCCATGCAACTGGCTGGCAGGATATCAAGGGGTATTCTGCAGGCACGGCGACCTCATCGTATAGTCCAACAGAGAGTGCATTATCGAATCGGACATCAAATTTTTTATCTACCAACCAAGGTTTCTAACTGGAGAGAAGTAAAGCGGCCGCAAGAAGGGGGGAAAAAGAATTTCTCCGATCCATCTTCGAATCAGTTTTGATAGACTCATTTTCCGTCCTGAACTACCACCTGCTGTAGATCAAAAATAATATCTTTGTTCTTGTTCTTCTTCTTCTTCTTCTTCTTCTTCTTCTTCTTCTTCTTCTTCTTCTTCTTCTTCTTCTTCTTCTTCTTCTTCTCCTCCTCCTCTATTTCTATTATTTTAACCCCTCGACGCTTCTTCAAAATTGAGCGTTGTATCGTCGATCGAAAAATATCGAACCTTGCTCATTTTCGGCCTGCATTGTGTCAAATTGGCCCGGATAATTGCATCTACTCTCCCACAGTCAACTGCATTACTCCACTAACTACTGTAGAGTGTCAGAAAGCCAGTGCATGTCTCATGTCATACTCACTATGCAACCCAGCGTGAACAGATATACCCCTACTCCTACGTTGTTCAACTAATCCATTCGGCTGGTCAAGGCTTTATGCATGCGTCGCTCGGATGGATGACGAATGCCTGAGCAGGTAATTTCATCGTTGAATATCATGCTGACAGGCTTCCCTTCTTCCCAAGCATGGAAACAATATCAGCTACGGTCGTAAGGTCGAGAGGCAACATATTGTTTCGATATGTTCAAATTGACTGCAGGCAGCTGGCTTTCGTTGAAAGACGTTCAAGATGGCGGGCCCGCTGGTTTTATATATCACCAGCAGGAACTTATAACCATATTGGACCTGCGGGGGCAATGGAGATTGAGTTTGGGTTTGGGTTTGTCGGTGTGCTTTGCCATACTATATTAAATGCGTTGTGGGCTGAGCAAGCATCCTATTTTTCTTGGCCTTGGTTTGATTTATGGGGAGAAACAGGAATGGGCGGAGCAGGAAGACGGACGCCTTGGACACCGGGAAGTTTGGTCTCCGCATGTCAACCGTCAATAAAATTCCGACAAGTTCAAAAAACTGGAGACAGAAGCAACATCAGACAAGCCCGTCCAAAATATCTTGTTTAAATATGACTTTTGTTGAAAAAGGGAATAGATTACTTGAAGTTCAGTTCGCCTCGACAATTTCTGTTACTCCGTTCTTCCTTGAGCCGTTGGTTCCCCTCGAATTCAACTTGTGGTCCTCTCGCGTCGCCCAACCTTTACCAGCACAGGTAAATTATGAGGCCCATCTATCGACACTGCAGGAACGCAAAGGTATTTACATCTACATACATATATATATACACAACTCACCCTGTCTACCCGAGTATTGCATCATTACATCATTTCACTTTTATACAGCAGAGGTTGTGTCCGTAACGAATTAACAAATAAAAATACTGTTAGCCTCCCTATTCCTCTCGTCTTCGATGTCCTATGTTTCTCGAATTCCCTGCAGCTGGTTTTCATGTTTGTATGCGGAGCGACGTAGTCAGTTAAATAGTTTTTAATGCCATAATAAACTTGGAAGAACGAAAGAAATAATAAAAATGGAAATTAAAAATTAAAAATGAAAAAAGGTGAAATATCTTATAATATCACCACGCCCCCCAATCCCCGTCTCATGACGGCTCTAACAAATACATGAAAACTGCTGGTTCAGCCAGTTACACCAGCTCCAAAATAAAAAAACCTTATCTGGCAGGCAAAAGCAAAAACGCAAAAACTCGTTCCTGGCCTGACTGAATTCATGATGCCCTGAAATCCAGTACGGGTGAAAGAATAAACAAACAAATAGTAAGGAAAACAATCATCAATCAGACCTAGGGATTATTTTAAAAAAGAAAAGACTTTGATCACTATGATCCACAACGAAAATTCTTTTTGTTTACCCTTTCCTTGTCCTTCTCCCAATCCCCCTGTTCGAACCTGAATTATGAATTTCGATCATCAAAATCCCCGACGTCAGCGTGGAGATTTCCAAGACCACCGCCGCCACTGGGAGAGGGGGGATAGATCCATTCCTATTTACTCCCTGGTCGTTGGGAACCCACACCGTAAGCGGTGCAGTTTCATGGACGTTTTCACTGTTTTCTATGGTACGCTATGCTGCGATTTAACTTTTAAGAAACTAATTGGAGCAGCCGGGAAGAAAGTTCTGCGGATCGTATATATATTTCGTTTTAACTGTTGCAAGTTGCAACTCTTAAGGGGGGTACGGAGTACAGAGGAGTTAATAAAATGTGGAGATCTTTAGAATTTTTGAGGGGTTCTGGTTCAACTTAGATTTTAACTGAAGATCAACTTGTGATCAGCCATTCTTATTTCCTTCTTGGCGTTTTGTTGGCGGTTTCAGGAATCGGGAGCTCGAAGTTTGTTTTTTTTTTCTTAATTCCTTTTTTTTTCTTGCGAGCCTGCGGGGAAACAAGGGAATGGATGGCAAAAATAACGTAATCCCCCCTCGAACGGCATTGGGCAGAGCCAAGGTAACAGTCGTAACAGAAACAGTAGTTGATAAAATAATAGCATTTCAAGTGTGTTAAGCTCTTCCAAAGTAAATAATAAATATATAAATATGCAAGGGGGAAAAAGAAAGCAATAATAAATATGGAAATGGAAAAAACAGAACGTGAGAAAACTTGTTTGATAGGAATCAGGGGGAGGGATTAATCTTCCCATATTGTATCTATATTTATCAAAATCTGCAGGATCTCTGTGCCTTGCTGCTTCGTTACAATAATATTTCTCTAAAGACTATGGGGTTGAGAGAGAGAGAGAGAGAGAGCGCCAATATTGCGGAGCTCCATCTGCACTTCCTTCTGTATCATACTATCATGTATTTAAATATCTGCAGATAACCGAGGGGGAGGGGAGGTGAGGGACTCGACATTGCCATCACATCATCATCAATTGATATGATTTCCTCACTCAACCCAGGCACCACCAAGGAGGGAATGATCTGATAAATTTCTCTGGCCACTGGTCGGCGATAACAGGGTGTTTCTTTTTCCGTTTGTGCTCGTGGGAGGCTACGCATAGACTACTGCGTAGAGCTGCAGGACTATCCCTTAGGCACAGCACCAAGGACACACCAAGGGTAAAACCAGAGACACCAATGCTGCATTATTATTATTGCACCACACTCACAGACTCACCAAAAGCGGGTTGCAAGGAGAACGGGAAGAGACCCTCTTTCCCCTCCCGTTTCTGACAGCAGCTGCAATTACAGGACGGGATGGCAGTGGGAGGGATGGTGAAAGGGCGAAGTCGGGTGGGGTGGGAATGAGACCTTGTATGGAAAATTATAGAGAGATAGAAGTATTTCTTCAACAGAATTGTTAAGCTGTCAAAATTAGGGCGATTGTTTTGCTGTCCAATATTTTTAGCATGAATAATAAATATAAATGTCTTGGATACCAGATATATCATTCGGGGGTGGTGGATGGGGCAAAGTCGCCAAATCCATCCCCCCTGTTCGTATGATAATGGATTCCCTGGTCAAAGGTGTCCCTTGTTCTCCGCCGCGAATTCCTCAACGTCAAAACTCGGCTACATCATATTTCAACAACAATGTAAGAAGGACCTTGTCTGATAAGTGGGTAAGTTGTAGAAAGTTACCACAGAAGCCATGAGTATGGTTGAGACGAGACACCCGTACCTCGAGGCGCCATTTATTATGAAGTCACAGGTACAAAGGGGAGTGTAGGTACGGTAAGGTAAGGTACCGTACTGCAGCTTAGCTAAGTCGTATTGAACATGACTTGCAGTTAGGTATTTAGTAGGGGTTGTGACCTCGGAAGGTGCCAACACTAGGCTGGATATAGTGTAGTTGTGTATCTAAAGGTGTGTAAATGTATGTAAATGTATCAGTCGGAAGCAAGTTGGAGGCCCGAGCCGGTGCCTCGTACTGCTGCTGTATCGATGCCTGCCTGTACTGTTTTGTTCCGTGTCTGTTCTCACCTTTTGACCCTGAGCCTCACCTCACCTCACCTCACCTCACTCATTCATCTCCTCTTCTGCTTCTTCTCATCCTCTTCCTCTCCTCCTCCTCCTCTCCTCAACATCGTTGGCGTTGACCTTGTCATCCGTCATTTCCATATCCATCCTCTCCCTTGTGTGTGTGCCCTGGAGGAGTTGGTCTGTGGAAGGCCTTTAATTCTCTTCTTCTTGTTCTTTCTTCTCTTCTCTTCTTCTATTTCCTTCTTTAATCCCCCATCCCCATTTCCCATTTCCCCTTATATCCCATTGATATATTGCGTGCCTGTCGCTATTCTTTTCCTTTCTTTTATGGCTTGACCCGTCTTCTTTTTCGTCTTCTTCGTCTTCTTGCTTCGTTCCCCTGAGCATCTTGGGCTTGGATCTGTCATTGTCTCCTTTTAAATCAAACTCCCCTCATTACACCCCCGTCGTCATTGTCGTGTCTTCCCTTGTTTTACTCCTTCGACCTGAGCCTCATATATAATCTAACCTCCTCCCTGCGTAATCTTTTTAATTTATCTTGCAATTCTGGGCTTGGTATTGTACGTCTTCTTTCTACCTAGGTAATCCCTCTCCCACCCTCCAGTGTTTTGCCTTTTGAGATCTTCACTTTAGAACACGGTGGAACACAACAAAATGCCCTGCTCCAACTCGCGCACAATCACTCAACATTATTCACCCTCTCCCGCCTACCTTCTTCTTCCCCCCCAATTCCTCGCTAATTGGGTTGCCTTACGCTCAATGGATTTCTACCTTGAATATTGCTCTACTTGCCTTTTGACCATTCCATTTGGCGGATCTTAGCTAACATTCCATCGTCTCTTATTTGTAGATTGCCTATTTGGCCTCCGTTTATTTTTCTTCTTTTCGATAAACAGAACGTGTCGTGGTGGATATCTGGCTTCGAATCCCTTATCTTACCTCCTGAAACCGTTCCACGTTGTCTTGGCAAATCCTCATTTGTGCCCTTCTTTTTCCCTTCTGCTTCTGTCCTTCAGTAAAGAAAGCCGTGGTATACCAATCATGGCCGCACTGGTACAGACGATCCCCCAGCAGACCAGTACCATCACTCTGCTGCAACCTCGCCCCTCCTCCTCTACTGCCTCGTTTCCTTCCTCCACAACTTCTACTCTACATCAGCATCCACAAATGGCTCGAAATCAGCAGCCGTATAGGGCACCACATAACAATGGGCTAGGGAATGGGAGTGGGAATGGGAATGGGGCGGGTTATAGGTCTTCGCAGGCTGGACAGCCCGTTGCCCCTTATGCTTTCACTAGTACTCCCAGTTTAACCAATGCTGGAAGCTCTCACTTGCGTCAAAATGTTCCTCCCCTCCTGAAAACGGAGCATAGAGCGGTATCTGCTCCTTCGGCACCTCAAGCTCAAACAAACCCGACTTTCCCAGGTGTAATCCCCTCTCGTGCGCATTTCCCTGCTGCTGGTTCGGTATCTAATTCTTCTCCCAACATCCCTTCTTCTATCATATCCCAGGGGTCGAAAGACGACTCTGCTATCCCAACGAGACAACGGACCAGTGATCCCGCTGCTCGCCCTCTATCGTCCATTGGATTCACACCTCCTTCATATACTTCTACATCTCCTGCTGCCTCTGCCTCTGCCTCTGCCTCTGCCAAACCTTCTCCAGACCGTTATCGTCGTGGCCAACGACGTGTCGAAGCCCAGAATGGTGCTGGGAACGCCTCATCGTCTGTAGCAAACGGAACCCCACAGCCAAGTTTTGCTCCTGGTGCAAAGCAAGGAACCTCTCTCTATCACTCTAGAGGTGCCAGTGCTGATGATGTGTTCATTAACAAATCTCAATCATCAGAGCAAGCCAAGCGATACAGACGTAGAAGCTTGGGCAGCCTAGACACAACAGGCGTGCTGAACTTCTCAGATCAAAAGCCAGCCTCTGAAGCACTAATCTCTCTAGACACTAAGAACTTGACTCTGCAAGATCAAAATCAACGGCCCCATTCTGCTCATGCATACTCTCATGCACACAAGGGTAGCACTGAAAGTGTCTCATCTACCCGATCTTCCCCTCCAACTGTAGGTTAACCCACTGTTGCTCCCACTTCCACCTCATTTTATGTTTATGACTAACAGTTATTATTTTTTTAAATTAGGGAAAACGAGCTCCTCCAGTTTCATCTCCCACTACACTAAAACTAGATCACAAACTCATTGACAATTCGAAACGTGTGACGAATCCTTCTCCTTTGTCCCAACCGATGAACATGGGCTCTGAAGCTTCGAAAACAAAACCCACTACTACTAATCCCCCCACTGAACCATCTGTTTCAACGCAAGAACAGCACTCATCGCCTCCTCAACAACCTAAAGTACAAAGTCCGGCTGCAAAGCGCCTGACAGAATTGTCGAAGAAAGGATTCCACAAATCTGGAAAATCAAGGCTGCGAAGGGCACTCTCGTTTGGCAGTGTTGCAGAGCTTCGTGCCGCGAGTACCCAGGAACCTACTCCGCCGCCTGGCCGACCTGGCCAAGAAGTGTCGCGAAAGCAACAACTCGACGAGGAATTGGGCGCAGAGCAAGCTGCAATTGCGGAAAAGCAAGAGGCCAATGGACTCGGCGAAAACATATATTCAGGGCAAGGTCACATATTTTCGGGGTCGATGGATAATCTGTCTATTTCTTCCACCGCCTCTTCGGCTTCCATTATGTTGCGGAAGATGGGTAAAGGCGTTAGAAGGTCGACTAGGTCCCTCGTTGGGCTCTTCCGACCTAAGTCTACGCTCAATTCCCCGGGGGACACAACGGCTCCAGTTGAACCTATGACACCTCAAGTATCCATAGTAAATGTGGAAGCTGAGCGTGATAGTTCAACAGCGGCCCAAAATGACAACGCGTCAGAGCAGGTTGTCAGTAATAATAATGATGAACCAGCGGCACCCCCCTCAGCTCGGGGACGTACTTCTGTGGATACTGGTAGCACAGACACAGGAGGCGAACAGAGTAGTACTGATAGCGTTAAAGCGACCCGCAAGAGCATTATGGGAGGCGAAAGGGAGCGTGCCGAAGTTCTCGCAGCGGTGAGGAAGGGGATTCTGAAAAGTGAGCTTTTCCTCAAGTGTGTGATATTCATTAGCTATGCCCCTTCTAACATTGCTATGTTTCACAATAGGATCCGGCACAGGCTCCAACACTTCATCTCCCACTCTTCGCCCGGTGGAGTTCAAAGGAACTGACGTGATACCTATTCCTCACTTCCACGACTCCTCCCCCCACTCCAGTGCCCCAAGCACTCCCAACGAAGATCGTGAT
This sequence comes from Emergomyces orientalis, assembly GCA_002110485.1. NCBI lineage: Eukaryota > Fungi > Ascomycota > Eurotiomycetes > Onygenales > Ajellomycetaceae > Emergomyces > Emergomyces orientalis. The sequence continues at coordinate 20,650 of MOWL01000074.1, forward strand.
CGCCCCCTGCGCTCCGGCCACCGGCGAACCGATTCCATCACCATCGAAGGCGAAGATTATTTCCTCCCCGCCGGCCGATTCAGCACCACCGACTCCTCGAGCGCGCCCGTAACACCACAAGCCACAATCGCACGGAACATATCATTCAGCCCCCGCATCCAGTTCCACGATACCTGGCCCAGCGGCGAGTATGACCGTCGCGGAGAGATTGCGACTTGCAACCGGCTGACGCCCTTATTGGCACAGCAGATTAAAGAAGAGCTTAATACATTCAAAATGGTTAGCCAACATTTCCGCTCCTCCCTTCCCCCCCACTCCCATCACGTACAATATTTTAATTTTAATATATACAATCGCTAACAAAACATGTTTCTATATAGGAAATGGAAGTCCACGAATCCTCTAAGGTTTACACACACTTCTTCTAATGAAAGAAATAAAAACTTGCAACTGCATCTAACCTGGCGGTGGTTGTGACGGGCGTTCTCTACCCACTCACAACATTTGAGCTTGAGTGTTTTCAGTTCAGGTGTTCTGTCTGTTCCGCAAAACGTGTAACTTGTCCTGTCACCTTTAAATTTCTTTTTTGTTTTTTTCTTTCTCTTTTCTTTTATATGCTTTGTTGCTTGTTGCTTTTCCAACGGTCGCATTTGCGTATACTCGATCCATTTTTTTTTCTTTCTCTTCTCTTCTCTCATTGTTTTATGACGATCCTGGGGTTTTTTTTAAAATACATCTTTTCTTTTCCTTTTCTCTCTTTCTCTCTCCTTTTTTTCTCTCTCTTCTTTTTTTGCCTCTCGACTAAGCAAAGTGAGCATCCTCTTTTCCATTTGTTAGCTGTCTCTTCCCTTTTATATTTTATCATTTCCGTGTCTTGTTTTCCTTAACCAAGCTACTCATGATTTTCCTTCATTATCTCATCATCTTATTCTGTTCCAGGTTCTTTTGTCTGACTATTCTCTCTTTTCTCTTTCTTTTCTTTGCCTTTTTTCATTTATCTTCTTTGTAATGGCTCAATTTTCTGTTGGTTTTCTTTTTCTATGTAATTGCAGCCTGTGTGTAGTTTCTTGCCTGCCTGCGTGGTTCGTTGTTATATAGCCTAGCTAGCGTGTTTCTTATCTAGTCATCTTTTTGACTTTTTTTTGTTCTCTTCTCTTGTTGCCTTGCCTCTCATCCTTTTTAGCTCTCAACCTTCTATCTCCTGTTATTCTACGTCTAATTTCTCTCTCTTTGTTTTAATTTTATCTCCCCACATTTTCCTTTTCCATATTTAGTTGGCCCATGTCATTTTCAACGCCTTGATCAGCTCTTTGAGTTTCAAGTCTATTTTCTGCTTTCATCTCTCACCTTCAGTGTGTTATTGCTTTAAAGTGTTTCTCTCAAGGGCAGATTCTCTTGTTTTTTTTAAAAAATTTATTTTTAGCTTATGGTGCTGCTTGTTGTTTAAATGCATATGAGCATGAATTGTATCAGTTGTGACTAAACTACACTTTTGTGACTTAATAAGAGTTCAATTTAATCTCAATTCCTCATTTTAAATCATTTTCTTTTCTCTTTTTGAAAGATGTTGAGCGGTTTAACTGTACTGATTGCTTCCACCCTTCTCTTTTTCTTTTTCTTTTTCTTTTTCTCTCTCCTCTTTCCCCCAAGCTACAACAAATCATTTGATTTGAAATTTTCTACTTCTGCAAACAAGACTTGAGAGACAGTGAAGAAGATTGCATAATGAAAATACGGAAAATGATAAAACCGGTCAAAAGATGAAAAAGATGTCAGTGGTATTGGTATTGGTTTTCATCCATTTCTCTTTTATTCCTTATTACTATTATGATGCTTTGAGAATCTATCTGTCTGTGTAGTGTACAATACATACCGTACGTACATACAGAGTCAAGTTCCAGCCCCAATCCGTACCTCTCCGCCAAATATTCCCCAAGTTCTATTTATATATATAGCCTACAGACTAGCCACCCACGCAAACCCCCCCCCCCCCCCCCTTTTTTTTTCCCCCCCGACGGCCCACAATGATAATGAAGAATAATACAGCCCCTATGCGGAGTGGGAATTCTTTTTGTAGCTTTGCTTGGTTTTCGTTTTTACTTTTCGTTCTCGGACAACCGTCTTTTGTTTCAAATCCAGGCGTTTCGGGGGTTCGGGTCATGTTTCATGTTTCAAGTAAAGATGTGGCCTGGGTATCTGGTAGCTCTGCTTGAGAGGTGATTGATTGGTGCGCGCGGATTGTTCCGGAGAGGGTGGGGTGGAACTGGGTGGAACTTCGGGGGGCGTGGTGGGGCTCTCAGCGGGGCTCAGCGGCTCAGCGGCTCAGCGGGTTGGGATGGGTTGGGGATGGGGATGGTCAATTGAACTCGGGGGGAGGGTTCGATTCTTGATTCCTTTCTCCTGAGGGCGAGATCTTGCAGGTTTGCCCCACGATTGTTTTACTTTCCTCCCTTGCATCGAGGCATCTGTCCCAAATAAACCCATAGGAAAACGAGCGAGGTTGATCTTCTTTATATGAAAAAATATATATCAATATTGAGCACAAGGATAACTTACATATCTGCCCCCTTCCTGATCAAGAGCTTGCCTTTTTTTTCTTTCTTTCTTTCTGTTCCCTCCAGTTGCATGATTCGCAGATTGTGTGATGGAGGAGAGATAACACTGGCTGGTGCAGGGCTTTGGATCTATATTTGTTCTTTACCTAGTTACGCTATATAAGCCTGAGATGAGCAAAAAACATATTCTTGTTATTTATGTTCGTGTCTAAAGAGACACACCATCATTGAATTTTTTGCAGAGAGTGTATTCGTGCGTAATCTGATTGCTGTAAGAAATTTCTGTATTGTTCATCTTGGGGTTCTGGGGTGGCACACTGAGAGAGATATTTGGCGATTGCATCACCCAAGTCCGGCGCATTCATTGGGTCCGGGTGAAATGTTGCCGAGAGGAGATTTGGAATAAGGTCAGTTTGTGATCTGTAATTCTGTAACAAAATCTACCAAATGTTGCGAGTTTGTAGTTTTATAGTATATATAGCCGCCCCTTGTCACCAAGTTTGCCAACCAAGCCGCTGACGAAACGACTTGCTTTTAACGTTTGGATTTACGCTTAAACTAGTTGTGAGTTTATCTCTACCCCGGTTACCTGAATCTGTAGTTTAAACTACGGCTTCCCCGATCATTCCTGGAATCCTACTCGGTAATGATGGGCAGAGGATGTGTTGGCTGGGATGCTGGTGCAGACTGCAGTGCAACACCAATCAAACATGCATGCATGAATATTTGATCAATACGAGCAACAAGACACCAGAGACAGATGGGATCACGTCATTATTTTAACACAGTCAGAATAAAAAATAGATTACGAGAGTCCTGCAAGAAACCGATGAATAACATAACTCCGCCGACAGCTTAAAACTACTTCAGAACTATTTGAAAAAAAAGAACTCTCCAGGTACACTTGAGTATGCATAAAGAACCCCGCATGCCCCAGTAACCCGCCATATTTTTTTTCAACAGGGCCTTTTGCCAAAAAACATCTTCACTCATCATTTTCCCATGTTGGCAGCTGCATAAAACAGCTCAATATTTCCCCGCTCTTCAACTTTTCTCGAACAAAAAAAAAAAAAAAGCTCCAAGTATGGAGTCTGGCGGGGACGGAATCTCGGAGTCCATAGATAACACTACCGATAATAAAAATAAGAACCTGCCCGAACCACACTCCCATGCAATATTACAGAATACCCGCTTGGGGACCCTGCCCTCCGGCAGTGTCGACCCCGTCTACGAAGCAAAGGCGCAGTTGTTGAACCAGGCGATTCTCGACATCGGAATGGGATGGTATCAATGGCAACTGTTCATAGTCATTGGTTTCGGCTGGGCCAGCGACAATCTGTGGCCGATCGTTACGTCTTTAATCTTTACGCCGGTGAAAAACGAGTTCTCGCCCAGCCGCCCTCCTTATCTTACCCTGGCACAGAATCTGGGATTGCTTGTTGGAGCTGTATTCTGGGGGTTTGGCTGTGATATATACGGTCGGCGCTGGGCGTTCAATCTTACAATTGGCATCACAGCAATTTTTGGGCTCGTGGCTGCTGGCTCGCCGAATTTCGCAGCCGTCGCGACTTTCGCAGCGCTCTGGTCAGTCGGGGTTGGTGGGAATCTGCCTGTTGATTCCGCGATATTTCTCGAGTTCCTGCCATCGACTCACCAGTATCTTCTCACTGTTTTGTCTATCGATTGGGCACTTGCGCAAGTCGTGGCTAATCTTATCGCTTGGCCTCTTCTTGGGAACCTAACCTGCCAGCAAGATGCTGAAGAATGCAGCCGTTCTGCAAACATGGGATGGAGGTATTTCATGATAACGGTGGGCGGGATTTCGATGGTCATGTTTTTCCTCCGCTTCGCCTGTTTCACTATCTTTGAATCACCAAAGTATCTCATGGGCAGGGGTAAAGATGAAGACGCCGTTCGGGTTGTTCACGAGGTGGCCCGGCGTAATGGAACAACATCATCGCTCACTCTCGAAGCGTTGAGCGCTCTTGGGCATGGCACTACGCAGAGGGCGGGAGCTGGAGTCGCATTGCAACGGAAATTAGAGAAACTTGACACTAGCCACGTCAAATCGCTCTTCGCGACCCCAAAACTGGCCTGGTCAACATCTCTCATAATAATTATCTGGGCGTTCATCGGCCTCGGGTTTCCCCTTTACAACGCGTTTTTACCCTATATCCAATCCACCCGTGGCGCCGATTTTGGCGACGGCTCCACCTACATAACATACCGCAACTCTCTAATCATCGCCGTCCTCGGAATCCCAGGGTGTCTCATCGGTGCCGTCCTCGTCGAGACCCCACGGCTCGGTCGAAAGGGGACACTATCCCTCTCAACCATGTTTACAGGCGTATTTCTCTTCGCCTCGACCACCGCAGCAACTTCCAACGCCCTCCTCGGCTGGAACTGCGCGTACAACTTCATGAGTAATATCATGTATGCTGTTCTGTACGCGTACACGCCGGAGATATTTCCGACCAAGGATCGCGGCACAGGTAATGCACTGACGGCTGCGGCCAATCGGATTTTCGGAGTCATGGCGCCCATCATCGCCATGTTTGCAGATTTAGAGACTGCTGCTCCCGTTTACGTGAGCGGCACATTGTTCATGATAGCGGGGATTTTAGTTATGTTTCTGCCGTTTGAATCCAGGGGGAAGGCAAGTTTGTAGGGCAAAAACCCACCGATCATAGTCAATTGAGGGATGCTGTTTTTGTTTATTCTTTTTGGTATAAACCTGCTATTATCTCGGATTTGGGTGCAGAGATGGGAATAGGAGGAGGAGGAGGAGGAGGGGGGGTAATTAATGTGATAATTAGACAATCAGAAATTGATGTCCATCGGATTTTTACTTCTGAACCAGCTACTTCATTTAAAGCCTGCTGGGATGGGGAAATTCTGGCATTTTTTCAAGTACGAGTTAAAACATTTATTTATAGTCAGCCTGGCATCTTCGCTTGCGCCTTGCGGTGTCTGTCCCATTAACTACTCACCTGGCTCCGTTTGAGAGGGTTTTCGCAAAATGCTAAAATTTGGCGGGGCCTAGGCGCCAAAAGAGCCAGGACGGGACGGTTTTATTTGTCAGTAAATATTGGCATTGGAGCACTGCAGCTGCTCTTCTCTTTCACTTGGGTAGTAAATATCACCGAGGGCTGAACCATGTCATTAAATTTGCATAAAACTGACCCCAGCAACAACGTGATTAGGGTTTAAGGCAGTGAGAGCCTTGTTTTTGTGGTGGGGTTCATTGATCATGCGAGACCAGTCAGCCTTGGGCGAGGGTTGATAAAGTCTCTCAGACACTCTCAGCAAAAGGCCCCTCGAGGGTGCAGAAGATGCGGAACCTGCCCGTGCCAGCGAAGCGACAAGATTTAATAATACCCACTCCACAGCGATTGAGGCGGGTTCCAGCAGCATGAAATGCACAGACCTGTGACATGACGAGCTGAAGAGAGAAATATGAACTGCCGCCTGCTCCCCCAGTTTCCGGGCTGAAGGCCGATTTGACCTGGATATGACGCTTCATAAGTGCACAATTTCGAACAGACATGGAGTCCTGCCATCTCCATGACATGAGGTGGAAGAAAAGAATATTTCCCCTGTTTGACGATACGCCCCTCCCGTTAAATGGCATTTCTCATTGGAACTGGCAATGAAGATCGCCGTTCGTTATGGGGCCAAGTGTCGAAGATCCAACAACGACTGGCTTAACCAGCAATCCAGAAACAAGGATACTTGCAGCTGAAAAATATCTCTGTAGCGCTGGAGTAACTTAACCATAAATCGCCCAACGGGATAGGCCAAGCAAGCAAGTCGAAATGGAGCTTCATTCTGTACGAGGCTCCACCACTCTCAAGAAAGACGAGAACAATGTAAAATCAAGCGATGGGGCTACAGCGATCGAAAAGTGCTGTTCAAGTTTTCAAGAATACACCATTCTTTCTCGTCAATCAAACACCCACGCATGCTCTATTGAGGCCGTTTTGCAGAAGCAGCCTGTTGAGCAGAATGCTGTGCGCATCAATTCTGTCGCTATTTTGGCTCGTCATTCGCCGAAGCCATGCGCAGGAGTGTGACACCTCTACCCCAACAATAGAACTTCCCATTGGAAATGGCACAATAGGAGGAGACCCAGAGTCGATACGATGGGGCCTGAGTCTTGCTGTCGGCACCCCCCCCCCAACAAGTTGTTGCTGCGATAAACCCGTATGTTCGCCCAACTGTCACCCTCGGAGGTGTTTGCCTGTCTACCTTGGCATATTCACGCTGTTTCTGCTCCACTTAACTCACATTTTAACCGCATGATAATAGTGATTGGAATAACTCATGGCTTTGGGGAAGCCAGCGCGAATGCACCGGCAGAAACTCTGAAGCTAATTGCATCTGGTTTCGAGGAGGTGTGTTTAACCAAGAGGAAAGTTCTTCTTGGGTTCCTACCGAGATTCCCGACGTATACGATTTTCGAGCCTCTGGAAATCAGAGACGGATTAATAGTCCCTGGGGAAATGAAACAATTACATTGAAACCGGACGTGACTGTTGAGTCAGTCCCTTTATATTCCCCTAAGGTCGGTCAACCCCCGCAGGGCAGCATCGGACTTGGCCGTGCCTCGTCTTTTCTTGATGTGCTTAAGGCCAGAAGAAAATTGCTTCAAGGACGTGGTCGCTGTTCTGGGGCTGGCAGGGATTGGAGGCATCCCACCAGATGAAAGGGAACCTCGTCCTAGGTGGCTATGATAGGGCAAAGATCAAGGGCGATAGTTTTACTAAGGATTTCGTGGATGCGAAGGAGTGCACCAGCGAATTAATGGTCTACGTGAAAGAAATCTACATCACATCGTGGTTTGGTGACAGAACAAACATCTTTGAGTCTGTGGGCTCAACTCTCAATGCTTGTATCAGGCCGGACTTCCCACCTATTTCCCTGCCTGACCCCGTCTTCAAAAAATTCAAGCGCAGTTTACCAGGGAAGTACCTTGGACCAGCTAATGGGATATATAATGACTCTATCGTGCATGGCGGTGGTAAAGATATGTACGTTGATTTTCCATTCACCCGTAATATGGAATTTTAGCAGCTTAATAGAACCCTCAAACGCCATTACAAACTAGCTGATTCAACATAACTTTTAGGTTCCGAGGGAATCTCACATTTACCCTGGATTCCGGCCTTAGCATCACTGTGCCAAACCACCAATTAGTCCTTCCCAATGTTGTTATAAACCACGACGGCCACCAAGCATTCGCCAACGACTCCCAAATAATCCCAGTTCATAATGCCGGCCGATACGGTGTTTTCTTAGGTCAAGCCTTCCTCTCTTCCGCCTATATCCACGTCAACAACGACCTCAAAAAATTATCCATCTGGCAAGCCAACCCAACAGAGGAGACAGATATAGTCGGTGTCGCAGAGGGCTCCTGTGATGCTGATCCATCAACTAGCTCTCCTTCTGAGAACTCAGGCAGCAAGCTGAGTGGGGGCACAATCGCTGGTATCGTTATTGGCGTCGTCGCTGGTATCGCACTGATCGGACTGGCCATTTGGTTCCTTATCTGGTGGAAGCGCAAGCAGAACCAAGATGCCCAGATATCTCAAGCCCATACCCATGAGTCAAAGCATCGGATTCCTGAGCTAGATGATACTGGACTGTCGAACCCGGCTTCTAGAGTTGCGGCCCCTAAGCATGACCCAAGAGCAATGGGGCAGCAGGATGTGAACGAGTTGCCCACATCTCCACAGTCGCAACAACCACCAATTGAATTGCCAGGTGATAATGTTCGACAAACGAGTGGCCCTGTTTGATTATTCTTCATATCAGGTATCAGAAGACTTTCCTTTCTTTGTGTCTCATCTATCATTCTCTTGCATCCGCCCGTCCCCTTCCTTCTCACGCCCTTCCATTACCCATCTCCCCACCTTTGTGTCTCCGATGTACGCTGCCATTAGGGATATATCCCTTTGCAAAGCTATACATGTATATAATATATAATCAGTTCGAGTTCAATCCATCTAAAAAACCTGGGAAGGAAAGGTACAGTATATATCACGCCATAACATATGGAATCATAGATGGGTGGGATATAGGGCGGTGGATAATTCAGCCGTGACGGTATATATATATGGGTTACTGATCTCCCACCACGGGGTGTCCTTAAAATATACCATCAGGTTCAATGATGAAAAAGTGGGATATCGACATTTTAACATCATATTATACCTAAACAATTCCTCACTAGTTCTTAGTTAATAAGAAGAGGTAAATATCTCCATAGGCCCATACGTGAGTTGTAATAAGGGGCACCTTTTCAGCGCTCTCTGGTAGGTGTTCATCCTGACAGGCGAATGGGAGCCCTGCGGCACCAACAATCATACCTCGGAGTAGCAGTCAACAATAGGAAGTAACTCAAGGACCAGGGGCAGCGGGCCTGTAGGGATGGGGAGTTGCTGGTTCAGTAATACTTAGTAGATATTTCAGGGATAGACGAAATTATAGGTTCCATAAGATCCACAAGCAAGCTTTTTTCTTTCTTTTTCGCTTCACATCAAAGCCCTCTGAGCCCTCTGTTCGCCGACATCATACATGTGATGATGATGCACTCGACTATGGGAAAGTCTGAAAAGAGAAATTAGCGTGCAACTAACTAGAGGGAGTATCATTGCTCTCTTCATCATGCTAGACAACGCACTCATTCGGCATCAGCAATTAAACCCCACTGCTGCATGGCTCTTCTCGTTTGGCGTTGAAAGTGTTAATGATGGGCTACATGTGTAGAAAGGGATAGAGAATTAGGAAAACAGTTGATAGGAAAATATGATTCTTTATATTATATATTAACAACCGCTAGTTTTCTAGCTATGAGCTCTCAGATCGAGTACCATATCGGGCAAATATTCTGAGTCGGCGTATTATAATAATACGAATCCCAAGTGCAACAGAAATAAAACAAGAGCGAATGATTTTTCATTTTCTGCGAAACCCAACGACTTTAAACCCATTATTTCTCTCCAAATTCAGTTTTATATCAACGCCCGTGAGGTATCCCGGCAATGCAAGTTCGTCCGTACATATCAAATGTAATTAAAGATTATAAAATAAAAATGAAATAAATGGTAAGGAAAGTAGTCGTGCTCCAATCTCACGAGTCGCGACCCCCCTTTGCCCGGGTAATAAGATTCTCATCGCTCATCCGCTGAGCAGCCATCCAGGGGTGCCGCGGGAACATCTGCCGAACACGCGAGGGGCTGGCGGTTTGAGACTGGAGCTCAAAGTTGCTGGTAACTACGATCTTCCTGTCAAATAAGGATCTGAACCCACTTCCATTGGAACGCCGCTTGCCGTTAGAAGTTAGGAAGGGAGTGCCATGATAGTTCATAATATCGTCATCGTCCGATGAAGGGCCGTCTAGGTTAGCTATGGTGATGATATTGGCCAAGAATGCGAGTAGTAATGCCTCGGAGCCTTGTAGGGCATTCTGATAGCTATGGCCTACGTTGCGTCCGGGTATGGGGAGGGGAGCTAAGGCGATGGCTATGAGGAAAATGCCGAGGGAGAAGAGGAAAGCAATTAGGGATTTCCTATAGGATTGTTTTGCTTAGTTCTAATAGTTGACAGCTTGGGGTTGCGGTTGTTTGTAGATGCTTACTGGGTGAGAGACCAGTGTTTTTGAAAGGCCCAAGGAAGAGGGATGGCGACAAGCAAAAGGTGAGTTAAGGAATTTGCTATGGTATGTACGAATGAATGCAAGATGGTCTTGATACATGTTCCTGAGTCTACAAGTTAGCCTTGATCTCCTATGCTAAATATTAACAAAGTACTTCATATCTTACCTGGGTCTGGTTCTACCTGCCAATAGAGATGGAAAGGGGAGCATTCGCTGAACGAGATAACTTGGACTAAGACGAAAGTGACAGCTAACATAGCCAAGGAAGCACTCAATATATGGTTCGGCCACAGTAGCCCTGGCGGGATTCGGGTGTACAAAATGAGGATGACGGTTTTTTGGATCCAGAGGCTACAAATATTTTTCATTCTCATGTCAGTTGTTATATGATGATATTTCCAGAAGAAATATGTAAGCCCTTACTAGGTAGTATATGTGACTCTATTTGCAAGGGCTAGTTTGCTTCCTAGCTCTTGGTGATAGATGTCGGATTTCGTAAATTGTTTCCCCATCTGATCGGGCGGGTTGATGACGTTGCTGCCCCATAGAAAGATGAGGACGGTCATTGTTGTGCGCGCGCAGTAGCAAATAAGCGCAAATATGGTGAGATAGTCGCTGGCACCTAAAGGCCGCTTTCGGATCTTTTGCATAAGCAACCGTGCAATCATAACAATTATTGTGAAAAGCCCAAAAACTCCCACCAAAATAAAATTCTGTTTCGCATCAAATGTCATTGTCATTGTTGTCTATGACACGGCAGTTGCCGAAGGGGGAAAAGAAGAGTGATATCCCGGAGCATGAGAGGAATGCCCTGTATGTAGATGACGAAAATCCATTCCAGAAGGACAAGAAAAGATCATGGGAGACCAGCAGACGTGTATGTATATATTGCCATCCTTCCATTCAATCGATAAACGATCCCATCGGGAATCTCACTGTCTCAGAAATCAGCCACCCTTTCGTATAAATTGGCTGATAAAATATCGAGAATATAAAGTTGGCTGTTATAGGGCCGCACCTTTCAGATTCCTTGCGAGATTGCACAGTGGTTATTATTAGCTGGTTTGGGGGGAGCGGTAGATTAATACCCTGGCAATGATTTGCAAATTTTATGGTTTGAAGATCATTAAGGGCCAGGAACTGGGTTCATGAGCTCTTTAATTCACCTTTTGTTTTATAGAGTTTCGTGTGAGTTGATAGGTAGATTAAAATGAAATTACCCTGTCCCTGACTTTTTCGTCCAGTAGATTTGCAGCTTGACTCGGTGTCTCTTTTCTCCAGCATGGTGAAACAGAAAACAGGAAACAAGAAACAAAGCTATTTTAACCTAACTCCACTATGATCGCGTAGCGCGCTCTAGCTCTAACAGGAAGAGATGAGGCGGACCAGCCGTCCGTTCCACACAGCTCACGAAAGGGGGGTACATGCACTGTTTCAGGATTTGGGTGCCGGTGTGGGAATAGCTTATGTAGAGGAGCTTCTATGATCTCTGCCCGATCTGCAAGTATGCCGCTCCAGAACCAAAGTTCTCCACTCATATCCAGTTGGGCATGTACATACATGTGCAGAGCTATGACTCCAAAGCTTCATATCAGTCTATCATGTGGTGCACGGTCATCGTCGTGAAAACTCTGCAAGTTAAAGCACATATCTCGGAAGCAAGTAACTGTGCGGGTATTTGTAGGCCCCTCATGTATACTTGCGTATAGAAACAACATGTGCTTTGCTTGTGGGATTTAAGCAGCGACATCCAGGGCCAAAAAAGGAGTAATGTGGTTTCAGGGACAAACACATGCATTGCATCGTGGGCATTCAATGCCGATGTGAGCGATGCTGTATTCGGCAATATGCTAACCGCCAGGGAACGCATTTTATGCCCCTTCTTGGGGCTAAAGTCGGGGACAGCAGAACAAGGCATGCGAGAATTGTTGGCCTGTGGGTCTGAAACGGAAAATCCTTCGTCAAAGCCCACTGACGTAGGATAATTTCAGACACCGCCTTTTTCGAGGGTGAATCAACTAGCGGGTCATCAGGCGACAGCAAAAAAAGTGAACTAGCTTAGTTGGTTTCAAGGAAAAGGAACACTCCTGGGACCTCACCTTCTGCTCATTGTTTAGTTCGGAAATAATAAGTAATATCCAATGATGTTGCAGGAAGTAATGGACGACTTCGAAATCAGTTAATAAGGAGGTCCATCCCTGGAAACCCGCTTCATGATACACGCATAAATATGCCAGAATAGCATTACCCTGATTTCTGAAGATAGGAGAACCATTGCGATGGCGGTGTTTCAGATTCGGTAGCGCGCCTCCCCCCAGATGCCTTAGATATCGGCTAGCAACGGTTTCCTCGTGCGTAGGGCGAACTAATAATTAATAATTATTCAGAACAGGATCGAAGGTTTTTTTCTTTTTTTCTTCCTCTTTCATTTACCTCCACTTCCCGTTATTTTCAGTCGAACCCAACCTGTGATCTGTCGTCATAGCCCGCGTTTCTGGTCTCCATCACGAATAGAGTGGAGCCCACGAGAGTATGAACATGCTTCGAACCTGGGCACGGGCCGTCGATTTTAATGACAACCCCCCCGCCGACTCACAAAAGAACTCGAAAATTGTGCCCAAAATTACCTTGTTCCCCACGCTTAAAGATAAAACCTTCTAGAATGCTTGAAAGGTGAGCATAACCGGTGGGTGTGCGGGGTAACGAGGAGGGATGGTAAAAGAAAAGCGAGGTAAAACAGAGAGGTGACAGCGTTGCTTTGATGCGTGTAAAGTTCCAGAAGTGCATAGTCAATCACACGTTGCAGTCGAGCAGCTGGAGACTCAAGGGGGTGGGAGAAACCTTGGTGAGGTCACGAGCTACGCAACGCGATGATAGGTCGCCTCTCTATATAGACCATGTCGGATATCGAAGGCAATATATGTACGTGTAAATGAGTGCATGGTGAAAGCAAAAGTTTCTGTATCATGTACGGTGTCGTGATCACACACCCGTCAATGGGGACGGTTGCTCTTTGCATTGCAAGCGGGGAAATGATCAGATATTGTTTTTGACCATTGTATATACGAACACCTGGCCTATATCCTAATTGCTATTAGCAAGGTTATAATCCGTGGGGCAGTACATTCCAACAATTGGACAGGTAATTCAAGCAGAGATATATCATGACTCCTTTTCTGCTGGTGGCGTTCAAGCAGCGAGAAATACCAAACCATGATCAATTTCCTGGCAGGGGTTTTGCAAGCGCAAACGCAGCCCACCACAAGGGCGGCATCTATATATGAAAGCACTAGAAGCTGTGGTCGAAGGCGTGAGATGACCAGAAAGTTAGATTGCAATCCTTGGTTTTGAAGTTCAAGTTGGTGATCCAAGAGGGGGGACGATGCAGATGATCCAGCATGATGAATTCAGAATCAATTTTTCCGTTCTGATTTTCAACCCCAGAGAAGCAAATATGCAACCTCTGAACTGGACAATGAGGATATTAGTGAGGAAGAAACCATGACCCAGATGAATTATTCACTGTTTACATGTTATTCGTGTCAAAAAGAGTTTGTGCCGATATAGATCGGGATGATATCGAAATGGCTGACCAAAGCTACAATGCTTTTCTGCCACCAGGCCAAATTTTGGCCTCAAAAACCAACAATTGCAATAATTGGTAGGCAGTTCCTAAGACCAAGAGTTGAGTCAAAGGGTCTGAAATTTTGCCTCAGAGTAGTCAGACTCCTTTTGATACACGAGAGATGCAGCAACTTTTCCTCTCCAGGCAAAGTTTCAGCCAACTATGCGCTGCTGGATGTGACTCTGCGTTTTAATTCGGCCAGCCTATAAAATTAACTTCATATCGTTTCTACAGTTCTGACTCTTTCCATTACCTCTGCCAGAGCAGAAGAAAAAGAATTAGGGGGGGAAAAAAGAGGAAAAAAAATAAGAAACAAAAAAATATAGTGACGAGAGTGGGATTCGAACCCACGCCCCTTTCGAGACCAGAACCTTAATCTGGCGCCTTGGACCGCTCGGCCATCTCGCCGTATTAGATGGATCGCTGCACTTTCTTATGGCATTTCAAAAGGAAGGCTACATTCAGGTACTATGAAGACACCAGGTAAAAAACATCCTATAGTTATGTCTCCTAAGAGCGCAAACCTCTAAGTATGAACAGCTACAAAGGCAAAATGTTGAGGAATGAGTCGTCGATCAAAATGAAGGGAAGTCTGAAGACCTCAAACAGACTTTTTGCTGGTGCGGAGGGCAGCTGCCTTGCGCCGGATACGCCTCTATGGGGCTGATATCATGATGTGTTGTGTGCCTCACGAATTGCAAAGCCGCACATGCCAGTCCAGAAGCAGATACAGTTCTGTTATCATTTTTGCGGCACATATTTTGTGAAGTTGGCGCTCTAATCTTCAGCAATTGGTCGAATGTACGCGCCCATTCGAAATGTCCAGATGCCAAGCGCTGTGCCTTTCCTGGATCAGCCGTGTAACACGGGAGCGGACTACCAACAAATCTGCAGCGCTGCTCTGGCCTAGATTGTGGCCGATAAGACATCGCACAATAAATGCGCAGTCATACATAAGAACCTCAACTTCCCCGCCTCCTCCAAGTCATATACCATCACTCCTATAACCTACAGCCTACCACCACCTTCCCGCATTCAAGATACATGTAAAATTTCCACTTTCAAGTCTACTTCTATCACCAAACAACCACCCGCCACCTGAACCACGTCAAGTACAGTGACCAAGTCCTTTGATCCGGTGATGTCGAACCTCAATCCTCCAGACATCATCCGCGCCCTCCCAAACATCGCGGGAGAAAATGGTCTGAAATCCATAGGCGATGGATTCCTGCGCGCCTGGGGAAACTACGTGATCGAAAACCCCTACCAATGCGTAACAGGTGCCATTTTAATCGCTACATCCATGGTAATCCCCCCAGCTCTCGGGGCAGCAGGGTTTACCCCTATTGGCCCTGCTGCCGGCACGGCTGCAACGGTGTGGCAGTCGAGCATTGGGGCTGTCCAGGCCGGTAGCCCTTTTGCCTTCTGTCAGAGTGCTGCAATGGGTGGTGTGGCTGCACAAGCAGCCACTGCCGTTGGTGCTGCGGGGGCGGGTGTGGCAGCGTTGCCTGTGGTGTTGAAAACGGTTGGTGTTGTCAAGGGGTGGATTGGGTATTGAGGGGATTGTTTACCAACGCAGTGATGATGTGTGGAACGGGTAGCACGTTAATTGTGATGGACTTGTGCTTTCGAGCAAGATCTGCTGAGATCAACTCAAAGAAGGACCAATGGAACGGAAGTTGACTTCGTGGGAGGAAATGTGTAACATCAAGGGGAGAGGTGTTCCACCTGGTGCGAGAATTTGTCTGGGGTTGAAGTCGGCGTTTTGAATGTAAATTCCACGAGACAAGGTGAACATTTTGACTTGTTGGGGTGGGTCCCGCAATGGAATGGATATTATATGGTGTTAGGCATCAAATCGAAATTAAATTATTGTTTTTAGGGCAACAAATAAATGCTGTGCATTCCTCTTTAGTACCCGAAAAGTTTCGCTTTCCATTGGAGTCTCTCACTATCCTTCTGAGATTGTAACTTTCAAAAAAAAAGAAATAGTCCAACAATACCTTTCCATCGCTTCTTCCCATCCGAAAAGGGGGCGAATCTAAAAACTAAGGAAGCAATATTGTTGCTGGTCGAACACTGTCATGAATTCAAGCTCGCAGGACCACCATGTCTTTTTCAGGGGCACAACATAAACACACATGGTTTGACTGGCCACGCCTCCATGTCGCAGACAAGAGAGATACTCAAGACACTTTCTTTTCCCTGCCTTTTGGGTTTCTGGAACTATGACACAATTGGTTGCTGTGGGTAGGTAGACTTCATTGTCAGTGCTGGTCATGGATCATCACGTTTTGGCCGAACTTCTTCAGAGAGACGAAACGCATGTGCGTTTTCCCCCTTGCTTTGGTGGATCCCTGATCAGCTTTTGAAACTAATTGAGCAGGATCCACAGTTTACTTCGAGCTCAATGTGGAAGAGAAGTTACTCTGATTTCAGTTCGGATATATACGTAAGTTTCCCTTGCTTCTCTCTGACATATGCAGATATTGAGAACCTCATATTTCGAAGCTGCTGGTGTGGCTGTTTTGCCATTTATCACCCTCACCAATTGCCTCGGCTGTTATTTTCTTGAGAAAACGTGAGAGGAGGTTTTGAGCAGTTGGCCCACGAGAAGCAACAGTTGGGCAATGCGCTCAAAAATGTGGCTCTGGATTCCCTATAGTATGGTGTATAATGAATGTGGTTGCAAAAAATCGGGCTCCGTTTGAGATTCGTTCTCCACAATTTCTGGCGGAAGGTTTCGTGGGATGACCTGATCCGCCTCCAGGCGAGGACAGAACTTCAAAATGAGCGAGTTTGCGGTAAATTCAAAGTTGGTGTCGATGGCTAATGCGGGATGCCAATTTCAAGAATTGGGCTCCCCGGATATTTATCTGCCCCTAGGAAAGCAGACGTTATTTTAGATAAAGCTGTGTTCATCCTGAGTTAATTTTTCAAGAGGATGTATGTGGTTGTAAAGTAACCGCCGTTCGCATTATCATCTTGGATGGAGAGGCATGGTACTCGACAGTTCAAATGGTACCTGAAGTTGTAGCCACTTACATAGAAGTGGCATGAAAGGGATCTGAGCCTGCCACCCTGAAACTCATATGTTGCCGACGATTGATCGGTTTAAATCCTGACACGGAGCTGTAACACTTTCTCTGTGAGGTTGCTACGCGGGTCCGAAGTGCTGGTAGTTTGGTAAAGAATCGAGTTTTATGAAAGTAGGTCAGTGTCAGGCCATTCATTCCATGAAAGGCATGCGGGTCTGATAGTATTTCATTTATGTTGGCTTGTTTATATTTTCTGTCGATCTCGGGAATTGAAGATTCGCACATATGTTATATCGTCTGACCGGCTGGGAGGAATGGGTTCAATGCGAAAGTCTTGAGCGGTTGCGTGTCGTTTGGCTTTCAGAAAAGTGTCCCTTCGACACAAAGCTCTCCTCTAGGAGAAAACTTGAAAGCCCAGCCTAATTAACCAGGAGTATTGATTTATTCGAACCCTACTTGAATGCAAGCACTCCTTGAACGACCATTGCTATTCAGCCAAATATGGGTTGGATGACATAATCAAAAATTGAGAATAAGACGAAAATATAGTAATTTGGTTCGGGTGGTTCTCTTATGGCCTTAAGAAAAGATCCATTGCAGACGAGGGCGCTATCGAGCTGACATTCCAGGTGGGAAAGGTACAGGTTTTGAAATTACCAACCTCTTAGACATAAGTCTAATACACCATACTTTAACAAAATTAATTTAGTAAAAAAAAATTTATATATATATTTTTTTTTATTAAAAATTTAAAAACCACTACGGTAGCGAAACTAGCTGGTTTTGAAGCAATGACCCCCCCTTCTAAGAGTACAGGGGCGTATGTCCAATGAAAAAAAATATCTTCGACAGAGCCGTTCTGGGACTTTAAGGGATAGTCTATTCAAATAATCGGAGACATTCATCAGATATTTCGCGTGCCCCTCGAGAAGGCTGAAGAAAAATAGGCCGCCGATGCGCCTGTTGAATGAGTGGCGGGATCTTTGGCTGAGAGGAGACGAACGGAGCATCTAGAACTTTTCAAAGTAAAAATCTCTCACATCCATAGGCACGCAACCGCCAAATGTAAGCACCAAGCGAAAAAAAAAAAAGCCTAGAAGTAAGTGAGACGAGCAGAGAAACTCTATCTGGCGCCACTGGCATGGTTTATCCTTTAACTGGGTGTCCGAAATTTTATTGTGGGCTGGATTCGTTCCCCGGATATTTGAGAATATCTCATTGTGATATCTTTGGTCGGAGGCATCTTGTTCGGGAAAGCCCTTAGACAAATTCTGTTTAGGAATTGGGTTACCTCCCCGCGTTTTTGGATAAGGTTGGCTCTCTCCCCCCACAATGGGTGGAGTTAAAAGGTCAATATCCGTCCGATCTAAAAGGACATTTTTCTCAGCACGTTCCCGTTGATGGCGATTGGCGCGTTCACCTCCCAACGTCTAATGGGCTCATGTTGCTCCTTTTCGTACAATTTATTAATTTTCCTGAGGGGTTGGTCAAGATGCTACCACGCATAACCACGGAAGAAATCGCATTTTCTCGTATCAATTCCCTCTAAGTAGAAATCCGATATAACCGAAACTACTCAAGTGTATCAAAATGGTGCTACTACCCTAGAATTTTGGCCCATTTCGAGGAGGTAGCAGCATCGAAAACGTGAACGATCAAGCGGTCAGTTTGGGGGAGGGGGGGGGGGGGGGGGGGGGGCCGATGTTGACGATTCGCCATTATTCCAGAGCATGGCGTCCTCACCACCACCAAGAGCCTTGAGCAGGAGGTGACGGGGGAAAGTTTCCCTGCCGTGTCGCGAACGAATCAATGCTCAAATTCTGGGTAAACCTCGTCCGATCCTTGTCAGCTTTGGCCGCAAATAGGTTCGGACTAATTACTGGGATGATGGTAACAGCGTCCAAGGTTCTCAAAATCCTCCGGACCCGAGATACCTGCCCACAGTTGGTCCTGATAACGGTCCAACAACGAGAATTCCTCCCCCCCCCCTCCCCTCCCCCCAATACCCCGCAGGAAATGTTGTGGGGCAGGCAATTTTCGGTGTCAGGGTCGCATGCAATGGTATTATCAAGTTGAGCAAGGAACTTTGCAAGCTGGACGAATATGTTGGAGATCAGTACCTGGTCACGTGGATCGCGTGTTATGGATTTAAATCTCCATCCAAGAGGCTCAGAACGGATACATTTTCGCTAACGAAACCTCTCACACACTAGCGGCACTTCCCACTGAGCCGAGGGTTTCGCTTGGTGGATACCTTGCTGACATGCTGACCGCAGTCTAAGGCTCATGCTAGACCAGGATTAGTGCGATGGCTCAGCAATGCGAAATGGGAACGCCCAGAAAGTGGCGGTTTTTGGCGACAAACAAGCAGCGGGAAGCTTAGGGTTTGGGGGTTGGCAAAACCATAAATTATGGAGGTCAAGATTTGCGCTCAGTTGGTTGGTGGACGACGTAATATCTAGGACATCTGTGGACGTGGAGGACGGGGTCACAGCAAAGCTTGAATCAACAGCAGTCTGAATACTCCACAAAGCGAGGGGAAAGATACTGCCCAACTGCGTGCTACCAACCATCGAGGTAACTACGCCGAATAGAGATTTCACAAGGACCAAAGACCGCGCGCACCTTAGCTTTTGCTCCTTGGCGTGAGCCAAAAACATGGGCTCATGCCGTCGGTTGACAATACTCTGGACTATTCAGAATGATGTGGGGGGCAACACAGACAAGAAATTAGACAGTCTGATTAACCGTGCCCAAGTGCCATTTTGGACAGAAACAGAAACCCACTACGGGCTTTACTAACTAGTGCTTGCACCATATTATTGCGTAAGCTGATGATTAACGAAGGCAAAGCGGGACATGTCAGTGATGGCAGGATATCATTGTAAGGCCTTTTTATTAACCGCCAGCGTTTTGGATGTTGAAGGCGAGGGTGGCACTGTGCAATGACAAAAAAGATAGAAAAACAATGGGACAAAAATAGCAATTTTGTGCAGATAAGCCAAGGCGGTTCTTGACCTGCGTCTTGCTCACCATGTTTTGCGGCGTTTTTTATTTATTTTAAATTTAAATTTTAGTTTTTTTAGATGGTTCTCTCTCTGATGCTTATTTTTATTATTATTTGGTTTGGTTCTGCGTGCAAAAGGGTGGACAAAGCGTTCGCTGTTGTCCGTCTGACCCACACCAACGTCTGACCCCAACATGAGGATGCAGTCGAACCTTAATCGCTTATTTTCGGCTTCCCGCACAAAGTTTTGTTCGGGCAGTCAACCCCAGAGTCCGAGACCCAGACGGACTCCAGATCATGCATGTTGTGAGGTGGGGGAAGTAAGAACTGTTGGTCTCGCCAACTTCTTAGCTTGGGAGCTAGTTAAACTCGCCCAAAAACAAAGTGAGACGATGCTACCTGCTCCGCGCATTCCCCTGCTCGAACCGGGCGACGCTACGAGGGCGTGAAATGAGCAGCTAGAGCTAATTCAGGACCTAGACCGCTGATCGATTCGGAGTTAGCCAACAAGCACCTCAACTGAAGAGCCCCCCTCTCAGTGCTGGACAGGATAGCAGCAACGGCCTTGTTAAGCAGGCCAAGACTGGGAGATGTAACATGAAGAACATGCTGGCAGGTTTCCCCGCGAAGCTTGGTGGTTCGAAATTCCTTGGTGTGATTGGACCGCATGCTTCCATCGAAACTCAAGAACCCAACTACCCTTGTTTAGTTTTTCGCGGCGCTCCCTTGGCCATGCGTCCAAGATAACGAAAAATGTGACCTCGACAGAATGGGCAGCACTGCACTTGGATTATTCCGTCTCTTTTTATAGTTTACATGGGACATGGGTAAAAATATGTAAAAAGCGCGATTTCCCCCTTTGCTCGTCCTCCTACCCTCCTATCCTTTCTGTTGCTTATCGTGTCCTATCCATCATATTTATCTCGCGTCCTCCCAACCACCTGTTATGAGCCTCGTCATCTCTGGGTTTTGAATTATGGCTTACAGTGATCCTGCGGAGGGCTTTGACGCGCCCAGGAGCGACTCGAAGGATGGCGCTGGGGCTGGGAAGGTAGATTTAATGGAACTGGACCATTTTGTTCATGGCGATGGCCCCGAACCCACGGAGCACGAGCTTGATACTCTCAGGCGCATTCCCGATAAAATCCCGTGGATCTGTTTCACGATTGCATTTGTTGAGCTGTGTGAACGGTTTGCTTATTATGGAACCACAATCGTCTGTATGTAACATTCGTTTCGGAGATGTTTTGATGTATATTGTGTTTTTTTTTTTTTTTTTTTTGACGTTGTCGGACTGATCAAATATTCGCAGTGACCAATTTCGTCCAGCAACCACTCCCAGAAGGGTCTACTACCGGAAATGACCCTAGACCCGATGGCCAACCAGGAGGTATGGTATCTCTTTTGGATATTGCTTGAAAAATTTAGCTAACCCACTCCGTAGCTCTCGGCAAGGGACAACGAGCTTCACAGGGAATGGTATTGTGTACGCGGCATTCATGCTCCCACCACATGGTTTCCAAATTGCTAACACTTCAGATTAGTCAATAAAATGTGGTCGTATTTTGCGCCCCTTTTCGGCGGTATGTATCGCTCCAGGGTCGATAGCAAGTGTTCCTGGATACTGATATGATCTACCTTCAGGCTACCTTGCCGATACCAAATGGGGGAAAATGCGAACGATTCAATACTCTATAGCTCTTGCTATGTTTGGCCATGTCATTCTTATCATTTCCGCTCTTCCTCCCGTGGTCAAAAACCCTGATGGAGCGATGGGATGTTTAGCTGTTGGCCTTGTTGTCTTCGGTGCTGGTGTTGGTGGTTTCAAGTAAGATATATGCCTTCATACTTGGCAGCTGCCCGAAATGCGAGACTGATATTTTCTAGGCCTAATATCTCCCCCCTTATGGTTGAGCAATTGAAATACTCTAAGATGCGCGTCGTTGACCGGAGAGGCGAAAAGATCATTCTGGATCCCGCTCTCACTACGCAGCGTATTTTCATGTATTTCTATCTTTGCATTAACATCGGTTCCATCGTTGGTCAGGTTACCATGGTTTATGCCGAACGTTACGTAGGCTTCTGGCTCTCCTACACCCTCCCTACAGTTATGTTTTGCTTCTGCCCTCTCGTCCTTGGAGTATTCCACCGAAAATACGTTCACTATCCGCCGACCGAATCCGTCCTAGGCAATGCCGTCAAACTTATCAAGTTTGCTTGTAAGGGGAAAGTCTCCTGGAATCCCAGAAGAACGTAAGTGTTATTATTCCCACTGGCCGGGGTCAACCGAAGTTAACCTCCACAACAGTGTCCGTAACCTTGGTTCCCCTGCTTTCTGGAACGACGTCAAACCTTCCAACGTCGCGAACAAGCCTAAGTGGATGACCTTTGATGATGCTTGGGTTGAGCAAGTTGCAAGAGGAACCAAAGCCTGTTTGGTGTTTGCCTATTATCCACTCTTCTGTAAGGACGAATCTTGTATGCATTTGTCTGTTTCTCAATACTGATGATAATAAGGGCTGGCGTATAATCAAATCGACGGGAATCTTACCTCCCAGGCTGCAACATTGCAACTTAACGGCGTCCCGAACGATCTCATTAATAACCTCAACCCACTCGGGATTGTTATCATGATTCCAATTTTAGATTTGGCTGTTTATCCGTTTTTGCGTTTCTTGAAAATTCGTTTCTCCCCGCTCCGACGCATGGCCGCTGGTTTCTTTGTTGCTACTTCTGCGATGATCTGGGCTGCAGTGGTCCAGCACTACATCTATACCAAGGGCAAGTGCGGAAAATATATGAACAAATGCGATGAACCTGCTCCAATAAACGTCTGGGTTCAGGCTGGCGCGGTAAGAATTTCTATTGAGAACAACGTTTTTCCAGTCTGTCATGTCAATTGCTGATGCAAACGATAGTATGTTCTTGTTGGTCTTTCCGAGATCATGGCGTCTATTACTGGCCTCGAATACTCGTACACCAAAGCGCCTGCCAACATGAGGGGTTTGGTTTTCGGTCAGTTTTCCGCTGCCCCCATTGTTTCCTTTAAAGTAGTGTGCTACTTCGTCTCAAATATTGACATTCTCTCCTGAATAGGTTTCTACCACTTTACCAGCGCCGTATCCGCTGCCCTTGGTCAAGCCTTCGTCTCTGTTTCTGAAGATCCACTCTTGGTCTGGAACTACACTATAGTTGCCATTATCGCCTTCATCGGTGGTACTGTCTTCTGGCTCACCTTCAGGGGTCTCGACAAGAAGGAAGAGCAGATGAACATGATCCAGGAGTCCGAGTACCGAGGCCGCGCCCGAACAGCCGATGCCAAGGTTCTCGACGACGACATGAAAGCATAATCTGCCCCATTTTACTTGCTTC
The DNA here is from genome assembly GCA_002110485.1 of Emergomyces orientalis. Lineage (NCBI taxonomy): Eukaryota > Fungi > Ascomycota > Eurotiomycetes > Onygenales > Ajellomycetaceae > Emergomyces > Emergomyces orientalis. Next base: position 43,904 of record MOWL01000074.1, read on the forward strand.
CCTGAATATTCTTCCCACTCCATATGCAAGCTCTTTCCTTATTTACTATTATTCGTATTATTTTTACATTTCGGATGGAGGGAGTTGGAGCCGTAAGTGTGTGTTCAACAAGCAGGAAGGGATACCCCGCCGTTGTCCTCCTGCGGCTCTGCGTATATTTATATACACACCCCTACAATATCACATTTATTGATCCTACCAACACTCATTTTAACCTGTGAAACGAATGCGGGAACGAGCAAAGGTGCAGAATTCCCGCATGAGTCTTTTAATATGTCCTTTAGCTAGCCTAGGAGTCGCTTTATACCATGGAATTTATATTATTGCGCCACATTCCAAACCTCACAATTTCAAATTCATGCGGTATTCATATTTTCTATGCCTTTTTTTGGGGGGCGAGGGGGCAGGGCCTTGCTGGAAGAGGCGTCTGGGTTAGTTTACGTTTTGATTCCACCACCCCAAATGAGTGAAAAATGCGTGACGCCAGGGCACATGTAACTAGTCTGCATGTACTAGTTCAGTTCCCGTGTTTGGCCGAAACCCCGAGTTGAAAAATCAACCCTTGGCTTTTATTTTATTTGAAGAAAAGAAGAAGAAAAAAACACCGCCTTAGGCTGTCTGGACCTGGTGTTCACAGAAAAACGTGCTTGTTCTAGATCCAGAATGGCGTCGCTTGCACGAGATCCAAAAAGCTGGGAGCCTCGGGAATTAATCATTGAGATATTGCCGTGGCATTAGAATACCCATCACTTCGTTTCCATTTCCCGTCACAGGGGGTCTATCTTAGACCGGCGAGGTATTGGCTCTCAAGGGTGCCAATTATGGATATATGTCCGGACATAAGCCTACTGCATGTGCTGGAGGATTTGATATCGTTAAGGTTCTTCTGGAATTGATAGATTCGCCAGCTAGGTAGAAAATTAGTCGAAGCAATGCTATTATTGTTGGGGGAGTCTGGGGAGAAACTTTAGGGGCCACAATTACGGCACCGTCCTTGGAACATTGGTCAATCCCATCTCTTTATTGAGTAACCAGTGGGGACTGGTGAATCTAGAGATAGCATCATTTGTTGCTCTCCGCCGAGCACTCCAAGCGCTTCAACTATGCCCTTCATATATAATTCCTTAATCTGTTCAATTTGAATCATTCCCAATCGAAATCAGAAACGACTGTTAACTAGAGGTTATACCGGGGGGTCCTGGGTGGTGTTATATAACCCATGTTATCTTATAGATCGAATTGGGCTTGCGTATTCCGACCCAATACAAATCTTTAACTACTCAGTGGTTGAATGCAAAAGTGCACTTTCACACCCTTCTCCATGATTCTGGCTTGTTTCCAAGCCTTTTCAAACCCATAACTACTGGCCTCGAACTCATGAAAGCAGCTGAATGACCCCTGGTATTCAAGATTCACTAGGCTTGTCAAATTTACCGACTGGGCATTATTGATCGTCATATTTGCAAAGATGACGCCAGAATTTTTTTCTGAATACCGAGCTGTTCGATTTTTGGGATGCCAGCGCTAGGAGGTTTCTTGATTGGAGTTCGGCGCAGCCTGCCATGTCCTGCTCGCCATTGAATCCTTGATGGCGTATATTTTATATTTCATCTATCGCGACCAAAAGCCGACCACCGGTAATGATGCCAAAAACCCTTGCTCCATGCTTGACATCCTACACCAGCCTTTAACGCCTTCCATCATTGACACGGGGAGCGAAACTGATGACCCCTACTAGAATTCGGTGAGTTAAGTGTGACGAAGCGAAACCGGGCTGTGTCCTTTGGGCCAGGGCCGGGCGCAGATGTCATGGTTATGCACCTGGGTCGCCCGTCCAGGAGGGAGCTGGTCATCATACTCTGAGAACAATCTCAGCAATGCTTGATCTGGGGAAGACAGACCAGCGACTTTTCGATTCAGTCTCTACAAAAATTTCCGCGATCTAATTATGCAAATGAAACCGAGGAGCGGTACTTTGACTTCTTCCGCGCTGATAGTGCATGGATATCACATAGCTTGTTTAGCGCTGTGTTTTGGGAATATTTAGTGTTACAGGTTTTCGCCGGGACCCCTAGTTGAGCGCGGCACTATGTGGGCACCCTACATCGGAGGTTTCAATTTGAAAGCCAAGGTAACGCATGAACCAGCTTAATATGCCATGGAACACTACGGAAGGCTGTTGGGTACGCAAAAAAAGTTGCTCGCTGAGGTTGAGGTAGCACATGATCGCCTAGAGGAGACAAAAGATATCGACATCGTGGTTGTCGCTTGTATTATATTTGTCTGCTATGAGAAGCTTGCGGACAGCTGTGCAACTGCACCATGCACCCAAAGAGCGAGCTTCGGGTTTTCGAAGAATCGGGGAGAAGGAGACTTGTGCTGAGCCGTGCTGCTATGATAGCAGCTAACACACCCATTGCAAGCAATAGCAAGCGAGGTAATAAGAGGCCAAAACCTAGTACTCTGCCAAGTTTATACGCACCGTCTCCAATGTAAGTAACGATTGACTATCTCATTCGGCGTCTAGATTTGCAAGCTCTGTTGCTGCCCGATTTGCGCGAATTTTGTCTACGAGCAATGTTTGGCCTATTCCAAAGCAGAACATGAACAGGGAGCCCTCACCATTCACTTTGGAAGGTTTTGCGAGCTTCCCATTATTGCCCAGCACCGAGACAGATGCGACCCTCAACTGGCCAATTGCCTCGTCAAAGTTACCCTCCATTTTAAATTGTCCCTTGCGATACGAGAATTGACCTCCACCGTAGGCTTTTACTCGCCATCGTCAAATGTATAGACTCCCGGTAGTATCGCCATTAAGGCCGGGGGCATTGACAATATCGAAGGGTTGCTCGCGGAGGGCTTTGATGGTGTTAGCGTTCTTAGCTCTTACCGGGGCGACTTTTGCATCGCGGATATGGAGAGGGATCTGGATGAAGCGGATATCGTTGAGAGCGATGAATTCGCCTTGGCCGCGGGCTAGTTTGCAAATGTAATAGTCGTAGAAGATATGGTTAGGGGACATATATGCACGCTCGTGAAATTATTCTCTGTTACCGGGCTGACGAGGATGGCGTCTCCGTAGAAGAATCGAAGGTCGATCGAGAACGGGTTTGGGTACTTAATTTCGATGGCTTTCAGGGCGCCGCAGTAGAGCTCTTGGAATTCGGAATCTAGAAGGCCATGATAATTGCGATAAATCTGACTGAATAGAGCGAGTATCGCCCACCTGGAGCACAGTTTCTCGGCTGTGCTTCCCCAGTGCACCGGTTAGCTCATGAAATACTATGGCTCCAAGATGCAGACTTGCGTACCTCCAAAGCCACAACTATCACCACTCTCCGCCATTGGTATTTGGAAGATGGATGTAAAACAATAATCTGTCAACTCGTTGTGCTATACTGTTCCCGTGTGCCCAGATTACCGCGAGCCTGTTCTCAAAATTGTCAGCAGAGCAATCAAAGCTATTCAGGAGCAGTTTTCCTTTTTGATCGATTGATCATTCCCTCATAACAGGATCAATATGAAAATTTCATGGAATTTGGTAAATGTGAACTGGTCTTCACCATTTGCCAACATGCCCTCCAGCGCCCGCAAAAGTACTACCCGAGATACCCAACGGCCTTGCAACTGACTGACACTAGAGCATTGCGATGCGAGATACTTGGCTCATCACTACAATCGTGGTTAACCAACAATTTTGAATATATATATATAATGTTGAGCCGTAGAAAAGCAAAACTTACTGCTTCCGTAGATGTTATATACATCGTACTCCACAAAGCCATTTGCATGGACTAAAGCAGTGTCCGCGGTCTTGTTGTTGATGGATACTGCTTGATTACGGATCTTGAACGGCGGGCCTATAAGCTTGCGATTTGGTAGGCCCTGCTTATGGCCGTGTTCATCGGTTCTCTTCGCACGGGCATGGAGAGGCTGGCTTTGATGAAATTCCTGGAATGGGTCGTGGCTTATGGGGGATGCTGTTATCTATGGCGAGCTTTTCTAGACCATCACAAGGGTCGTCGCAGAAATTGGCTGGTTCATTCATATCAATCCATAAACCATCAATATCTACGACATTTTGCGTGTCGAAAATTGGGCAAATTTGTTAATCCAGTAGTGTCCGCGTTTGGATGGAACCAGTCTGAGACCGCTGTCACCCCATGCCACACGACACCTACTCAACTTAGAAAAATTAATATATAATTGTCAAGATATTAGTGCATACCTCAGAGTATATAACCATGAGCTGTTTTCAAAAAGATATCTTGCTCCACATCCGCTGTTGAATGCTCAGTTATCAAAATGCAACGGTAGGACCCGCCTTAACAATGCCATGCTCGTCTAGTTCACTAGCACCCAGACCATTTCTATCGGAATCTCTTGGGGTCTGGGGGAAAAACTTCGCGATAATCCGTAAATGTCTGTCATCGTTTCAAGGGAAATTTTCGCTTGGCTGTAATTATATCCCACGTCGGCAACATCAACGGCATCTTGATACCCATAATGGCTATATCCACGTTAATCAGGTGGTTTTTATCAAGAAAAACGGAACAATATTATAAGATATAAAAATAAGTCCTACCCCAAACACCTAGTAAGGCACCATGACTGGCAATCCCACCACTTCAGCGTTTCGAGAGACAACTTTTTTGGGAGTTGGGCCAGCAAAGAAGTAATTATCAATGGCCCCACCGAGTTGGTATAAACCAATAAATAGTGTCACCAAACCTCACTTTTTTCGGCATCACTAACATAAAGAATTGTATTCCAAATATTGACCGGCCTGCTCAATATGTCGATCTTGATATCCAACCGGTTGGAGTTAAGGAGAAACACGCCGTGAGTACAGATTTGACTTCTGCGTTTACGTAAACTGGTGTTCACCATACAGACTGGTTTTGGGCGAAATTCTGTGCGCATCTCAACTCTATAGAGTTGCATGATAGTTCGTAGTAACTGATTTGTGGTCTCCCCGTCCAGGGTGAGGTCGGGAAAAAACTGATTTCGGGACCAGGTAAACATCCTCATCGGGGTCATAGATTTATTACATGAAGGACTGGATCTGCCATTCGAATAACAATTTATCAGTATTGGAGATTGTTCAAATGTGTGAATAGTACGACACTTACCAGTTTGATCTTCGACACTGCGCTTCAGGTCCTTCAAGACTTGGCCATAGGCGCATCATATGGCTGCCCAGCAAGTTGTAAATCCTCAACGAGAATGTTTTCTAATTCACGGACATTCAAAGCTTTATATCCGGGGCATTTGTCGAGAGAAAGTGGACTTTTCAGAGGTCTGCGAGTAGCGCTCACAAGGATAGGCGGAAGCAATGAGACGAGCCTCAGGTTTATAAAATTCAAGCCTGGCTTGCTTCCTCAAACAAACAACTTTGGGAACTGTGTCGAATTTATAGCCAAAACTACAGCTCCGCATTTTTTTTCAATGACGATCAAGCTGAAGACCCTGGCATACACCTATCTGACCAAGACGCGCGCTGTAGAATACAACAGTAACATCTCCCGGAGAATTGCATGCAAATTCCGTAGTTGAAAGAAGCCAAACATGGAAGTGGCAGAAATTCGGAGTTGGTCACTCAAAGAAGCCAGCCATTACATTGTAAATAGGCTTCTGGTTTTCCCGATGTTCATTTTCACAATCCGAGGATTTGGTTCTTCACAAGGTTCACCTTGGCCTCCTGAGGTCGTCGTCTCTATTAACTAGTTAGCGCACAATAAAGCCAAATTTACGGTCCCACTTGGGAGCTCAGGGCCCGGGAAACCCAACACGTCTCTTGGCTGGTTCCCCACGGCATCCATACGATAAAGGGCCTGCAAGTAGCCTGTGCAAACCTCCATGGCATAGTAAACTGCGTATTTTTTTCAAAGTTTGACTGACCGTGTATTAGCCGTCTGCAATCATGGTTGCTATTTGCCTCAGATCAAGGGAAGCCGAAAGATATTTTAAGATATGGCGTACATTTTCAAAGCAGAGATCATCAGCAATTTAGGAACTCTGTAGCAGTAAAGAAGAATATTAGCCGCGAAAGTTCAATTCTTGGTTAAGTTCCTAGGGACCTTTTTCTATGGGTAATTTTCGATGCCCTTCTAGGAACACTGAGTTGAAATCTCCGGGACTTGAACTTGAATTAACGCGACGTTGGAGAATAAAGGACATTCCGGAGAAGAATATTCCCGCATATTGCACGCAGCGACCTAGATCCGCCAGAATATCGAAATTGGGGCAGTGAATGAGGCCAAGTAAGTATTTCGAGATCTCCGAAGACTTTGTGAAGTTAACTCTGCAGAAAAGGGGGAAGTTTGATTTTCCTTGTTTTGGCAAATTTTAATGCAGTTGGGAAATTGTGCTTACGAACTTCCTGGAGACACACATCAGGCCTTTGTCCTTAATCTGCATGAATAACAGCTTAACTGCTCAAACCTCCATTTTATCAACCCGCACTTCAGCACTGCCTTATTTCAATTTACCTTCTTGTCAGCTCATGTTTATAGTAAACATGGCGAAAGGATCCTCGCATGCCTTGGGTACTCTTCCTGAACCTGGGAAGCGCATTGTGCTCATTACCAGTGCTCTTCCTTATGTGAATTACGTGACGCACATCATAGGGTCTCACTGTCTGCCGATGTTTTTGCAACATATTGTAGAGGTTATGCCGCGCTGTATATAGGTGGTATGTTTTAAATCAGCTTACACTGATACCCACTGCAATCGAAAACAAAAGGAGGTGGTTAACCCGAGGTTTGATAGGGACTGATGAGTACAGAACGATGACAGAAGCCAGGGCCCAAATTGAGAAATACTCACTCCGTGGGCTGTGTGATAAATATCTCGCGATTGACGCTGAGATATAAGTAGATCAAAATCAGATTTAATCTCTTTGACCGCACAACGACTCAGCTTCAGATAGATATTACCCAAGACATCTTCCTCAAGCTGAACGACAGCAGATTCTTAAAGGAATGCGCGACAATTCAGCTATACTGCTAGCAGCATCAATCATTCGTCACCTATCATTTTGTTGAAGGTGAGTGTCCAAGTTGCGGTTACATTGATGCTTGAGGCGATCATCGTGACTTGTACAGCCAGCTTCCAGAACTTCTTCAATTCAAGAATCCTCGGTGCAAACGCGGTGGCTTCGCGCCAATCACAAAACATCCCGAACTTGTTTTTCTTGGAGTTAGACGAATTGCAAGTTGAAGTTGAAGCTTACTTCCAACCGTCTTCCGCATATGATGCTTGGATGAACAATGGGAAGTCTATCATGTTCTTATGGCCGAAGGAAGGCCTAAAACCGCGCAGCATAACACGGGATATGAAGGATATAAAGACGGGGTCATATATCCGTGGTTTGACGCTTGCATCGGTTATATGTCGATCACTGCGAGCTATACTGATCAATGGGAAACGTGGTGGAGAAATCCTAGAGATATTCGACTGTATTAGTTCATTGAGAAAGGCAATGTTGTTTTCCATTCCCTTATCTCCCCTGCCTCATATTGGTACTAGATACCTGTGGACGCAAGTCCATCACCGTCCTACAACAGATTATTCACCTACGAGGGTAGAAAGCTGCCCAAATCTCGCGGGTTTGGTGTTTTGCAGAAGCTGCTCAACAGACGACCGCTGCTTCTTCAAATGTCTGGCGTTACCTGTATATTCCGTGACTCCCAATGACAGAGGCTGGAGACACCGAGTTCTTTTGGGGCTCATTTAATTTATTAACGCCAACAACGGTTTTCTCTTAAACAACCCGAGTAATTTCGTCAGCCGCGTTTTGAACTTTGTAAACACGCGGTTTTACAGCAATATGGTACCAGAGTGGACTAAATACCATGAGCCATCGTTCGAGGCCTGAAAGGAAGAAATCAGCCTCCTCCTCCTCACACAGTACGTTGAGGAACTCGGTGCTGTCAAACTTCTGGCCGGTTTGGCCACTGTTTTCCGCATATCCCAGCAGGGTAATTTATTCTTCCAGGTTAACAAACTCGATGGGAAATTCCATGAAAACGAGCCAACCAGATGCGCAGCCGTGATCGGCCTAACTGTCAATCTGATGCGTCTTCTCGCCTGGCATTGCTCCATATTTGCCAGATACCCCTAAATTTATATGCACACAACTTCGAGAGCGGCTATTTCAAATACCGGATAGTTGGGGTGCGAATTCATCAAAACTGACCATGAAATTGGGATGCCTGAAAATTTGCTCCGTCACATCAAGCCAGAGGATGCACAAATCTGGCACAAAATATTAAGTAGCGAAGAAGTACAGAAGAGGAAGGAAGAGGAAGCCGCAATAAAAATACGCAGCATCGAAAGCAGAAAAGATTTCGAAGCCAAACAGGAGTCGGATCATCCTAGTTTATATCACCAGGTCTGTTCAACCTGGGTTTTCAGCTAACAGATGGGTGACAGGCATGTTCCCTCCTTCATTTCTTATGACTTCAGGGTGGCCTTTCGAGATGAATTTTGATTGAATGGCTTGGGACACGATGCACTCGCTCTAAATCAGTAGACCCTTTGAAGGCTCAGTAGTACAGTAACTAATCTCGGATAGTACTACCTGACTGTTCTGGCCAATATTCCATTTCCCTTTTGTATCTAGATGTCAAAAGTCAGGAATTTCTTTTTTTATTAACTTTTCCAAGACCTGTAGGGCAGAGTTACTCCATGCTATGAAATCAGAAAGGTTAGCGCTGACACTGTAGGTAAATGCAACCTTGGCAGCAGAAAGATCGTATTCTTACAGATTCTTTTAGCAGTGAACAATTTGGGTTTATTTATTTATTTATTTTTTGCACAGCTTCCTCCAATTCATAGTATTGTATGTTGACAGGCATTTATTACCCAGGTAATTTGTATAAAATAAGCCCATTGGGGGGTGATGACTGTACTTGGAGTTGGAATTATTGAGCAAGCCAAGCCAAGGAGGAAAATAGTTGGATATCACGTGCTACACATGGCGCTGACAATGACCGCATTGTGGCTGAAATCCTCAAACCTTCTGCAATCCCCACCAACTCTCAGGCAGACATATATATGGGGGCCATCAAAACATACGCACGTACCTAAGAGTTGTAGAAGAAACGATCACGGCCATGGCATGCCTTCACCCGACTTTTGTGAAGTCCTACTGTTGTCATCAACTCTCACGCTAACATAGTTCTAGGAATTTATCATTGCACAATTGGCGGGACTAACTAAACTTGCTGCTTGCTGATGGACAGATATAATTTACTACCCCCACCAATCTTCAATTCATACACTCAAACAGAAGCGCATTCCAGCAATCGGGCGCCATATCTAAACCTGTTTGAAGTTATTTGATAACAATCTGGGTTGCCGGATTATATACTGTAATCATGGACTCTTCACCAAGTATTTCGGGTCGTGAACCCAATGAACCCAATGAACTCAATGAGCCCAATGAACCCAATGAACCCCTTGAACTCCATGAAACCAATGAACTCCATGATCTCAATGAATTCCATGAACTGCACCGAACTCGGACATCCGCGAGAGCATCGCACTCAAATGAATCGCTTCTTGAAGATGATGCTATGTGCGGACAGATGGATTTCCAACAGAGCGGCATCGACACGAATGCAAAAGTTGCGGGTATGATGTGCCGCTACTGCGATGCTCCCCTTTAGCATACCATTGTGCTAACAGTTATAGATGATGGTCGCGTCAATATCAATATCAAGGAACACTCTCGAAGGCTGTCTACGATACTGGGTCCGGCTTTTGAAACACAGTACAGCTCGTCTACCGGTACCTCCGCCTCGATTGCCAGTGCAGATACGGGTATTCCCGTCCCACGAATGAATATAGTAATCCAGATTGTTGGATCTCGAGGGGATGTGCAACCATTTGTGGCCTTGGGACGGGAGTTGAAAAATGTCTATGGCCATCGTGTACGGATAGCGACCCATCCTACTTTCAAACAATTTGTGGAGGAGAATGGGTTAGAGTTTTTTACTATTGGGGGTGATCCCGCTGAACTCATGGCCTTTATGGTGAAAAATCCAGGCTTGATGCCTGGCTTCGATGCTATGTTTAACGGGGACATAGGCAAACGTCGAAAGGAAATCGCAGAGATAATATCAGGTTGTTGGCGGTCGTGCTACGAGGCTGGGGACGGCACTGGTGTCCCAATTACCGATGCTAATTTCGATGCCACGCAGCTTGAAGGCGTCAAACCCTTTGTTGCCGATGCAATTATAGCCAACCCTCCTAGCTTCGCTCACATCCATTGTGCCGAGAAGTTAGGCATTCCATTGCACCTTATGTTCACGTACGTTCTGTCTACATCTCGCGAGTAGCCCGTTCACCGTAAACTGATATATTATTTAGTATGCCGTGGTCTCCAACTCAGGCTTTCCACCACCCCTTAGCCAACATCCAATTTTCTAATGCAGAAGTGGGAGTCGCCAACTTTGTATCATATGCTCTTGTGGAGATGTTAACCTGGCAAGGCTTAGGGGATGTCATTAATCGGTTTAGGGAGCGGTCCCTTGGCTTGGACCCGATGAGCCTTATATGGGCTCCTGGCGTATTACCACGACTTCGTATATCCTATACCTACTGCTGGTATGCATGCAAGATTAATCTTACCGCCTGGGTAATTGAACTAACTTTCATCGTTGATTCATTTAGGTCACCCTCTTTGATCCCCAAACCTAAAGACTGGGCCTCGCATATTGACATCGCTGGGTTCTTTTTCCTTCCTCTGGCTTCAACCTATACACCACCCAACGATTTGGCCGCGTTCCTCGCAGTTGGACCTCCCCCAGTGTATATTGGGTTCGGTTCCATCGTGCTTGATGATCCCAATGCAATGACCGAGCTTATTTTCGAAGCCATTAAAAAGACAGGGCAGAGAGCATTAGTTTCCAAAGGATGGGGAGGCTTCGGCGCAGAGGAATTCGAAATTCCGGAAGGCGTTTTCATGATAGGAAACTGTCCGCATGACTGGTTGTTCAAAAGGGTGAGCTGTGTTGTTCACCATGGAGGTGCTGGTACCACTGCAGCGGGTATTTCCTTGGGAAAGCCCACCGTAGTGATCCCATTTTTCGGAGACCAGCCGTTTTGGGGCTCAATGGTTGCAAAGGCCGGAGCAGGTCCTAAACCAATTCATCACAAGGAATTAACCGCAGATAATCTTGCTGCTGCCATCACTGCCGCACTCGAACCCGAAGCTAAACGGAAAGCAGAAGAGCTTGGGGCCAAAATTAGCCACGAGAAGGGTGTACAAACCGGCACAAAATCTTTTCACAAGCAACTGAAAGTCGACTCGGTACGCTGCATGGTCGTTCGTAGTAGACCTGCCGTGTGGACTGTTAAGCACACGAACATCCGGCTAAGCTCAGTAGCAGTAACAACACTCGCAAACGAAGGGATTTTGGATCTTGGCGACCTCAAGTTGTAAGTGACCAGCTGATGCCATAAAGTGAGACTAATCCGATAACTGACGGTTCGGCACAGATATCGACCTCGGGAGTATCATACAGAACCTGGACCCCGAGATCCAATAACAGGAGGAGCCGGCGCCTTATTAGAGACACTTGGAGATTTTGCCATGGGCGTTGCTGATGTTCCGACTGAAATTTTGATGGCCATAACAGGCTCTGCTTATCGCGCTCATGCGAAAAGAAAGTCAAAATCTGTCTCACACTCGCGTAAGGGCTCCTCGCAGCTTTCCCTTACGGAAACTACCTCAGCCCCATCCCGTACCTCTACAACCACTCTCTCAGAAACGGAAACGGCCTCTGAGTCTGGTACCGCTATTGTATCCGGGGAAGATAACTCAGATAGTATGACCGAACGCACTTCGAGCAGTAGTCTGGAACGTGATGATTCCACGTAAGTATAAATTACCACCACTTTTGCAAAATTACGATCAAATACTAACTACAAACTTCATAAAGTTTAAGGAACGTCAAGAGTAAACCCTCGGAGATTCGAAATATTACGGCATCGGATGTCGTATGTGCAACACAGGCCGCAAAGAGGATGATCAATAAGGGTCTCAAGTCCCCAATGGACTTCACATTGGGTGTAGCAAAGGGATTCCACAATGCCCCGAAATTGTATGGCGATACCACTGTGAGGGAGTCTCCAAAGGTTACCGGGTTTCACAGCGGCCTCAGAGCTGCTGGAAAGGTATACAAATTCAACGATGCTACTAAGGGTTTACGGGGTTAACGCTGACTCTGGAATAGGAGCTCGGATACGGGTTTTACGACGGAATCTCTGGCCTGGTTACCCAACCTCTTGCTGGAGCCAAAGACGGAGTTTCCGGTTTGGTGAAAGGTTTCGGCAAAGGGATTGGTGGTTTGATCCTTAAACCAGGAGCAGGTATTTATACTTTCCTACGCTATTTCCCCTGTAGGGTTATGATTCTGATAGGCGCCTCTCCCAGGAATTTTCGCCTTGACGGGTTATACCATGAGCGGCGTTTATAAAGAAATTCAGAAGCGCTTGGGAACAAGCATTGAGCATTATATTATTGCGTCACGAAGTATAGAAGGATACGAAGAATGGAAACACGCTCCTGATAGTGAGCGTGCTGCCATCATCCGAGGGTGGTATTCTCTCAGCACCAACCCAGAGGTCAAAGTAAGGGGTTCGACATTCGGGTCTGAGCTGGAGGCATTATCACGAGGTATTTTCGATCATACTCGTATATCATCAGAAATCAAGCGTCAGCGATCCAGAGCCGGCAGTCCAGCTAGGGCTGAGTCCCCGCCCCCCGAAGGCCGGTTCAATATCTTCCGTACATCCAGAGCCGGCAGTCCAGCTAGGGCTGAGTCCCCGCCCCCCGAAGGCCGGCTCAATATCTTCCGTACATCCAGAGCCGGCAGTCCAGCTAGGGCTGAGTCGCCACCCCCCGAAGGCCTGTTCAATATCTTCCGTACAACCCGAGCGAAAGAAGCTTGTCCATTTCACCACCGCCATCATCATCATCATCATCATGACCCCCAGCATGAAAACCTCTGCCCATCAGTGGCAATCGAAATTGAAGAAGCAATTCATAAGTCCGTTGAAAAGTCTTCCAGTGCAAATGAAGAAGAAGCTAGATTGGTCGAGCGTGCCCTCCGCGCCAGTATCTCAGAGCTACAAGTGGCAGAGGCAGCTGGGGAAAATGAGGAGGAGGCGTACGCCCGTGCAATCAAAGCGAGTATCGAAGAAGCGCAGCGAGCGCAGGAGGAAAACCATCGCCCTCGTACTCATCCGCATATTACTCTCGAAGGAAGTCATCTCGCGGCAACAAACGACGGTTCGACTACACCCCCGTTTTACTCCAACCAAATGGATCAGGATGAAGATGGAGATGAAGATGCCGAACTTGAACGTATACTTGCCGAGTCGATTCGAATGCACGCTGAGGAACAACAGCGTGACAAAGAAGAGCTGGAAGCACTCACAGAATATATGTTGTGGAAAAGCGCTAGGGACAGCTTGACTTCGAGACAATTACCGGAAACGCAGCCGGAGAAGCAACCCAGCATTGAAGATCTGCGTAAAGCGATTGAAGTAAGTTTGAAGGTGGAAGAAACGGATGTAAAATCCGCATGATCCAGTTGGATTTTTATCTTTGCTTCATCTGCTTTTTGTTGACCCTTTTTTTTTCCTTCTGGCTCTTGTACAGTACATTGTTATTTAACTCTCTGTGTGGCTTAATAATACCCCTGACACGAACTTCCTGGTATTTTTTCTAATGACTTGATTGTGGTTTTTTTGGTCATGATACTCTCATTCAAGCATCTGGTTATTTTGTTATTTTATACTCCGCAACTTCACGGTCCGATTGACATCTTTTTATATTTAGTGTTGTGGATAAACTACATGGTTGGCCATAGACCTGCATATGCATAACTTCCTAGCAATGGTTTGAGATCGTGGGATGCAACAGGGTTTGGTGAAACAAGAATGGCTTATTATACTCCCATTATTTCAAAATTTTTGTTGAATATAAACAGCCATAAAATATGATTGTTTTTTCTTTGATGCCGTTCTTATAAATACCAGATACCAAGACGAGCTCGATATTCCTGTTGAGTGCAGAGTACATATAAAAAAAGAGCTGGCTATATAAATTATGGATTGCCATAGTCCAATGCATGCATACCCTCATGTGGCCCCTTTACCTGCATAAACTGGGCAGAAGGTCTCTATCACGGGTTTATCTTTCCACCTGCTTCACACCACACGCTTACTATACCAGACATGTGACGCTGCTTAAGTGGACGACGAGGTCATATCAATATCAATAATGGATGGTCGAATTCTTTTTTTCTATCTTCTTCGTTATCTTCTATTACCGCTCCAACCTTCCATCGTAATTCTCGAAACCCCAACGCAGAGGAATAAAATAAGATATACCATAGCAAGGACATTCCACTTCAGCTCAACATGCGCGCAGATAGCTCCAGCAGCGTCACTGGTGCTGTCATTGCAGTCCTAGCAACAGCAGCACTCATCAGCAGTGTTAGCGGAGTGTGGACCTGTCCAAGTGAACGGGAGCCTTACTGCTGCGGAAAATATTCGAGGGTCAATGAGAGCTCGACTGTGCTTATTGGGGTTGAGTGTATGATTGTTTCTGTCTCGCCTACTCTCTCCTTTTCTGATCATGAAGCAAGTTATATTACCTCTTGGTTTTTTCCTTCTTTTTATACCTGCTGCCGGTATACGATTTGCTGGAATAGCAACAACGGGGAAATTTCTACCCTTCCACTTTTCTGCCTTCAAATAGGAAATAATTCCGACTGACAGAATATCCTTCCGGAAATGATCAAACAAACAGGCATCGACGCGCCAAGAAACGATAACTGTACTGACGGGGAGCCTGTTGAATGTTGCAAGCCGATGGTATGTGGTATCTTCCCTCTCTCTGTGTCGGTTCTGATTTGATAATATCACCCTTATGCCTTTTTCCATCAACTACTCCCCCTTCCCCTTCTATTACACACACCCCGTCCACATCCAGATTCCTGACAACCATATTCGTCTTTTTGCCGGAATAGAAACCGGAGTCGCCCAAGGACCCCCACTCACCACCAAATTCGACGGCGGATTACTACTGCGATAGCAAGGCTGTTGGATATAGCCTTCGCTGGCAGGGATAATATGGGGTGGAAGTTGAAGAGGTAGCTTTGGAAGCAATGTCGATCACAACTGGATGATCTTAAATATATGTGCCAAATGAAAACAGAAAATGGATGATGATTTAAGGGGAAGATAGGGGTTTTCCATACACATATTTTCTGTAATATGTATCACGTTTGTTGGGAAGGCTCTGACCATTTGGCAGATGGGCTTGGTGGGACTGAAAGCAAAAATGAAAATTCGTCGTGACGTGGGTGATCAGTTTATGGTATACGTTTATGTACCCGTTATTTTGTAATTAGAGAAGGATTATAGACAATGTTATTACTTTTAAGACCGATGAGAATTTATGAATGATGCAAATCGAAAGGTGGTCAACAGCTGTTGCTTCTAAGGACAGGATATGTACCTAGGTAACGTGGATGAAATGAAACCTTTTAATGCCCCTAAAATATCAAAATAAAGGAGGTAGATGGAGTGATATCCCCATTTCTCTAAATATATCTGGATATCCTGGTGGGAAATTGATGTAGAAACACGTAGAAGGAGAATAGGGGAGGGGGCTTTTCTGCTTTGGCGAGTTATTGTGCGTCTATGTTCAGTGCCTCTACTTAAATCCAACAGGCAACAAATGCAATATATCTTTCAGTCATTACTTGGGGATTGATGGTTTCTAGATCCTCCGAATCCAACTAGAAAAGAAGAGACCAGCCGAGGAGGGCTCACAAGAATACACGTCAGCCGATGGTAGCATTCATCTCCGAGACATAACAGCGGGAAACCCAAGTTGGTTCTGTTTTTCCTCAAAAGAAACATCCATGCTCTAGAAATTCAGAATAATGCCCTTCAAATAGACCTTTTACTTAGCGTACTTGATGATCTTCCCGAGGGGCGCCGGGCCGGGTTGGGCAGTGAAACGGCCAAAACCATGGCCCTGGAAGATATAGGAGTAAACTGTGGGGAGTGGGTTGGGGAGCGCCTCTTGAACAAGCAAAAGCACTCTCCCCTTGTCGGATGAATGGACGGCTCTCTAGCCTCCTTGGTTTCGTCTCATATTCCCCATTCCCACTTGAGTCTATTTTACACAGGCTCGGCATCCCACAACACCTCCGCGTTGCGCCTAAATAGCCTCTCTGCCATACCCGCATCTTCCTCCGCACACCATCCCAGGCAAGCCTTGGCAAACGGCGCGATATCGATCCCCTCAAAGCGGGTATGTGGCCAATCTGTCGCAAAGACTAACCGCTCCTTACCCGCGTGCATAAGCTCACGCGCAAGCACGCCCAGATGCTGAAACTGTGGGTCATCACTGAGCCGGTACGGCGCGGAAATTTTGACGTATGTACTCCCCTGTTCCAGCAGAGAAATGAGTGCGGTAAAGCCAGGTAAGGCGTATGGGTTAAATGGCGAAGGCGATGACGACAATGATGATGACGCTGGTAATGTCGGTTTGGCAAAATGGTCTAGACATACCTTGACACCCAACTGAGGGACGATGTGTACGAGATCTGGCATGGTTTGCATAGGCACGTAGAGCTGGAGCACCCACCCCAACTCGCGGATGATATCTGCATACTCGTGTAGCGTACGCTCTAGTTCTCCCGCACTCAGCTGTTGTGGTACAGAGACAAAATTCAACCTTACCCCTCTGACACCAAGCCGGTGCCAGGTTTCCAAAATGCTGTCATTTTCGTCATGGCGGCCCTTTACATTGATGGTGGCCGCGTCGAAGCAAACCACACCTCGACCATGCCTGGGTCCAAGCTGTTTGAGCCCGTCGAGTAGACAGCTATTATCATAGCCGTAGATGGAAGGCTGGACGAGGACTAAGTTGCGGATGCCCAGGGTTGATTCGAAGTTGAGGGCTTGGGAGAGGGTGTGGGCCTTGCTCGGGGCGTAGGCTGCGGTTGCGGAGAGAGGGTAGTGAGAGGGGTCTACGATGTGCATGTGGTTGTCCCAGGAGTTTTGGGGGATCCTTTGTGATAGGGAGCTATGAACAAAGGGGGGGTTGAGAGTTGATTGGTGTTTTTTGGTGCTCCCTGGGGATGTCCGTGGCTTCTTTGTCCATGGTATTATTGCGGGGAAGGTTCTAAGGCGGAGAAGACCCATTGTGAACCAGTTACTGATGTATCTGATTGTAGAATTATCTATGCCAGGATAGCGACTGCAGTAGATACTCAATCATCTGTGGCCATTCATGGGGCGGCAGAGAGAGTTCTGGGTTGTGTTGGGAGTCAGGCTGTATTGAGAAACGGATGGATGGGTTCAAGCAAGCATGAGATGTCGAGACGGCAATGGTCGCCGTCACTAATAGTAAACTAAAATCTGGGGGGAAGGGCGGGCGCATTAAAAGGTGCCACACGGCAGTTTGGTTATTAATTGAACAGCCAATTCCATGAACGTCTAAACAAGTAACTATAGGGTTATATAGTTATGCGGATTGATATTAAATTCATATTACCATTGTTGGGGTCAACGCTCCACCGCCCGCATTCGGTGCTGTGTCCAAGATTCAACCAAACTAACCATATATCGAGAAGGGAAAAAGAGCACTGTAATAGTAATTAAAACGCAATAAATATATACATACTTTTGGGTTTTTATATTGCACAGTAGATCCCAAATATACATCTACATGGCACCGAGGGAGCGAATATATATCCAAACTCCTGAAATCGCAATCGTGAGAACTCAATATCATCAGAAAAGGAAGAAAAATACAAAAAATGAAAAGCAATCGCTCAGGTTCCGCGCCACAAATAACCAACAACAGACCAACAAGACCAAGAAGCGAATGAAGAAAAATATTAAAAGGAATGTAAAACGAAAATAGCGAGGGGAATTTTGCCATCACAAATTAAACCAATCAACGCCACCTGCGAAGGACGTAAAATAATTTCACAGAACACAGTTATATGTATAAAAGCACAAATCATATCTCCCCATCCGCCCACCCCGGATCAAATTCCCCGCCCATATTAGCAGACAATGGCTCCACATACGAAAAAGCCTCGAACAGTTCAGGCGCAATGTCATACACCCCTTCCTGTTTCAGGGAAGCGGGAATCGCCAACGACGGGTCCGGATCTGTGAGCATGGGGATGTGGTCTTCGTCACCATCATGAGGGTTTGACAGAGGAGGGGGCGTGAAGCTGAATGCACCATGTGGTGGGACGGTATAAGGATAGGGGGACTGGGATGTTTGTATCGAGGATGAGGGCGAGGTGGTGGAGTTTTCGTTGTGGGATTTAGTAGCGCCGCCTTTGTGGGAGTGGGAAATATGTTGGGTGTTGCGGTTTGAAGGATCGCGGATGTCGACACCGAGTTTTTCGAGTTCTTGCTCGATAAGGGTGAGGGCCGTTTTTATCACTTCGGATTGGGATTTGTTAGTATGTTTTATGACTAATTTCTTCCTCTCTCCGCCACCAGGAGTAGATGGTACGGGGTAAACTCACCGGGATTAGCGGCTGTAACGCGGGTTAGTGCAGCTATACAGAATCTTAATTTATCCAGTGTTGACGGGGATGCATATCTCAATGCCTGCATTTCGAGCAGGAATATCGACGCGGCGGTATAGATGCTGTAAGCCATGGATAATACGACATGCCCATCTCCGAAAGTGCGTCGGTAGAGGTCGAAAAGCGCGATTATGGAAGTCGCGGAAGATATGCATTCGACCAGCGGTTTCGCATTGCTGGTTTCTTGGGCTGACCCCCTAAAAGGTCTGGAACAGAGGGTTGGTCTGTGTAGAAGAATGTTTGTGGTATGGTAGACGCAGCTAGACCACGGCAGTAACAAAATATGTCAGTAATGGGGACGCTTTGTTCCTCGATGGGTTGAGAAATGGGCAAGAAACATACTTCAACGTGACAATATGGCTTGGCGGAGAGTATGGCGGGAGATGGTCGACGATGAGTTTTAGAAACACGGGTAGCTCATCCCACCATCTTTCAAGATTGCGGCTTTGCTGGGCCACGCAGGTTTGGAATTCGACCTCTGTGCTTTTGCGGATCGGGTCGTATATGTGTATTATAATCTGATTAAGGATTACCGTTAAAGAGCACATCTTCATAAAGCATGACGTCGCATGTGCTTGTGTTGGTGGATAGTGAGTGCCTTCGGGAAAAACGACACCGTGAGGCGTCCATATCTCAATTTCCGCCGTATCATCCACTGTAAATATGTTGTACATGTTAGCTGGCGTCCAGTCCCAAGAATAATCGTGACTCAGACGAAAATTGAGCTGAATCAGGGGTGTTACTGACGTAATATCCGCGGCGGACTGACGGGTGTATCCTGAATTATAGGAGACCTGCCAAAGTAAAGAGAAACCAATTTATCCCAAAAGTAACAACACCAGAACAGACGATTGCGAATCTCGATATCCTCATCTGAAAATTGTACGGAGCCAGAATACTTCCTGCTGTCAATCGTGATGCCCAGGTCCTCAACTAGCCTAAATGCCATCCCGCTATAGAGCCAGGCCTGCGTCCTGTTTCCCCGACCACATTCTTGTGCGCTTAGAAGGAGCAATGATTGAACGATGGGTATCTGGCCATTACCCTCCTTTACACTGTTAAATAAACCGGAACAGGCCTGCTCGAAAAACTGTTTTCCCCCATCGCATGCGTTGAGGTGGTTGGCGATTTTCGGCTCATCCTTGCACCATCTCATGGAATGAGACAGGATGGCATTCAACAAAATCTCAGAGAAATAGGGCCCATTCATTTTCATGTCACCTACAATACAATCAGTTAGCAAAAAGAAAATGCACTCCTGCAAGTGCCGCATAAAACAGAAAGAAGAAAGAAACAATGATTGAAAATTTTCCAAGAGTACCAACTGACGAGTAAATGCCGGCCGATAAACGAAGTTGAAAAGTGGGTGTATCCAGCACCAATGTGAATCGAGCAGGTATTGAAACGGGTCCTGATCCGAAGAAACAAAGAAAAAGTAAGAAAAGAAGCTTAGTATATTTTCCAATTTCATCATAAGAAAAGAAAGAAAGAAAGAAGAGAAATAAAAAGAAGCTCAATGCGTGTCCTCTTACCGGTATAACTGTCAACTGTTCAAAAGCTCGCTCCCTCCACGCATTGTTAATGAGCCGTTCCTTTCGGCCATCGAGCTCTGAAGCGACGGGCAACAATGGATTCGAGTTCTCGTGCACAAGGCCGCTGGGCAGCTGGAACAAGCTGGTCGGGCCGTAGAGGGAGATGCGCCCGTCATCGCCAACCTTCAATCCGTCAATGCCTCTGGCCAAATCTGACGGGACATGCTCGTTATCGTCGACACTCCGCAAGTCGCGGGACACAGTAGTTCTCGATAAACTCCGCTGAGACTCCTCGCCATGATTTTGCTGCTGCTGTTGCTGTTGCTTTTGTGAATTTTGTAGCTCCACTCCTCCATCCGTATTATTATCTATCCTGCCCTGTAGGCTCACTAGTGTTGCTTCGAGCTCAGCCACGCGGGCTTCAAGGGTTTTTGTGTAGGACAGGGTCGGTGTTCTGCACAAAGGCACAAAAAGGATTAGCAAAGGCAGGGATTCGGGCACCAAAAAAAAAAAAAGAAAAAAAAAGCCCAAGACTGGGATTTGCTTTTTTTTTATTAAAAGAATATACTAAACAATTGGCTTATAGAACTATTATTATTGTAACTCACAGGCTATATACGCAAGTTTCGCCACGTGCGGCGCATCGGGAACATGAGGGACTGGCTCCGTCGCATTTGACCTAATAATAAATTGATTTCCCCGCGAGTTGGGGAATGAATTTGTTAATGAAAAATGCCATTGCAAATAGTGATCCTTGATAGCTCTAAAGGTGATAGGAACCGGGATGCGGGATGGATAGGGTGCAATAGTAAGCAGCAAAAACCCCGGGGGGGGGGATGTTAGAGGGGCGATAACGGTCAAACAATCACAAGCATCATCCCAACCACAACCACATACCTTGCGTTTGCGGCATGCTTCGCAGGAGAAAGCACTTTTCCTGGTCAAGCCAGGTTTTGCAGCGTTCTCAGGCATCGAATGGAAGAGAAAAGGGGGGGGAGGGTTCCAGGAGCGGTGTCAATCTTTCAGTGCGGAGTGAGGGGCAAAACAGAAAAGGGCAGCAATTATCGGTGGGAAGAAACCCGACAATTCCCATCTCGAAACTAGGGAGTCTCGAAACTGGGCTTAGTTCATACTAGTTTGAAGGGTCTCTGGGGGCGATGTTAAATTTAGTGGAGAGTCGGTATTGAAACTATCAAGTCCTTCGCACTGGCAGAATGGCTCAGCCAGAACGGGGATAGTCAGGGAATTTTAGGCCAGGGAAAAAGGCTCAGTCAGTGATAGCCTGATAGGTTAGAAAACTGGTAAAAGTGTAAAAGAGAAACGATTTTAGTTAGCATTAAAATTAATGATAATTAATAATTAACTCAAGGACAGCGGCCAGATTCATGGTTAGCGAAGAGTAGCGCTGATGGTTCTAGGAAACTTTCGCAATATCAAAATCTTGGATGATGCAAGGGGTTGTTAGTGCTTATTTTACTCAAATTCAACGGCCTGATTCCTGCGAAAGAAATCTTGACCCTGAGTCTCGGGGGGGTTGAACAGTGTACTATGTAGGCAGCGCATGTCAACCTTTCAAGGCTTCATTCAATCTCCAGACTTTCTCCCCACTCCCCGCTCCCCGCTCTGCTGTCATTGTTCCCGACCGCCTTAGGGACATTTTGACCCCACGGGGAATGAGATAGCGCAATTGACGATAATATCTGGCAGCCGTGATGAGGAATCATTGCGCTTGAATTCCTTTTGGTGGGGCCTATATATATATATATATCAAAAAGAGGGCCGTCATACAGGATGCGCCTGCATGCAAACGACATTGGAGGATGAATATGATCATCGCCAGCAGGGCGCCACAGCATATGACTGGATGCCAGTCTGCAGTATGGTCCGGCATCGAACTTCGGCATAGAACCTCCGTAGAAGAGCGGTAGAAGGTTAATATATTGTAGTTTAGTGTACTCCGTAGCTACTGGAATCTTGTTAACCATCCTAACTTTCGTGGTGTGGAGGGTCAATTGTTATTGCAACGAATAAATAAACCAATGATGCTCGAGATTTGTTACGGCCGTTAGACCCTAGACAAGCTACCTGAGGGGCTAAAGACCTCCCGCAGTCCTCCTTGTTGCGAGAGTATGTTATTATAGTCCGTTAATTAATGGGTAAAGTTCTGCCAACATGCGCAGCTGCGCCTCTTCGTGACCCTTTTTGGGCGTGTAATTCGCTGGTGATATAAAAATATCGGCATCCAGTGCCCTGAAATGGATAATGGATTGGCCCCGTATGTCCGTCGGCGAATCACCACCACTCGGCAGGGCCTGGGAACAGCTGACAGGGGATTCAATTAGGCTACACGTTCGGCAAAGAAACTACCAAATATGTGTGGGATGGGTGTGGGTTGACAGTCATTAAGGTTCCAGCTACTAACTACAGGGCCCCTGGGGAGGAGATAGGGGGACTTCGGGGACTTCGGGGAGGTCATTTTAAAGGCTTCTTATTCCCTGTAATTCTATGCAAAGAAGAATATAGAGTTAATGCTAAGCACCAGGCGTGCCACCTGTGGATGCTCCATCGCTATCTCGCAGCTGAAGTTTAAGGCAGATGGTGCAGATCGTATATTGAGGTTTATTTCTAAAGGTAGCGCCGGCATCGAATATGGTACAGGGGGGAGGGGGTTCTATGAATCATATACTCCACACATCCATCCAGAAATTACGTGCGTACGGGGAAAATACAGTTCTAACAAGCCGCAGACTCAATGGAATTGCCTTTCCAGCCGTAACAACCAACTATAGACGTCATCTACTTTCATCTTCATCTTCATCACATTCGCCCTATTGTTAGCACCGTTATTTAAATCCGGAGCGCCGGTGACATCCCAGCAGGGGGTGTCGTCAAGAAGATGAAGGTGATTGGTACTATTCGAATTTCCCACGCCCTTCCCAAGCATCATCTGTCCGCCGAGATCAACGTCAACACTCCCATCCGCCAGATTCTTCTCCCCAAGTACGAAAATAAGATTATATCTCATTTTCTTCGCTTCGCGGATCTTCTTCCCGAGAGACCGAGCTGAGTTATCCACATCGATACGGAACGTTGTCTGCGTTGGTGAGAGTGGTTTTAGAGGGTCTGTTGTTGTTGTTGAGTTGGCATCACCGTTCCTGCGGTGGACCTGATAGCCGGACATATTTGCCGCCGCATCATCCGCTGCCTGGAGAAGCTTCTCATCCTGTGAAACAGTCAGGATGATACCTTGGCGAGGGGAGAGCCAGAAAGGCCATCGGCCATTATAATTCTCAATGAGAAGCGCAAAGAATCTTTCAAGCGAGCCGAAAATGGCCCGGTGGATTAAAACTGGTACTGCTCTTCCTGGAGTTTCCGGGTTGTAGTCCTCCTCGCCCTCTGCAACAGCATACTCCAGTTCAAATCTTTGGGGCAGGTTCATATCCAACTGAATAGTAGAGAGTTGATGGAACTTGCCATCCGAATCCTGCACCTGCATGTCAATTTTAGGGCCGTAAAACGCACCATCCCCTTCATTCAGTTCCCATGATCGACCACTCCTCTCCAGCACATCCCTCAGCTGCCTTTCTGCACTCTCCCAGAGTTCAATGCTGCCAATGAAATCCTTCTCAGGCCGCGTAGAAAGAACAAGTCTGTAATTCTCAAATCCAAAAGTATTCATAACAGTATCAGTAAATTTCAGCGCAGACTCAATCTCACTGTCAATTTGCTGTGGTCTACAAAATATATGGCCATCATCTTGATGAAAGCGGCGGACCCGGGTAAGTCCGCTCAACGACCCGGAGATCTCGTTGCGGTGGAGAGGGCTGAAGTCGGCATATCGGAGCGGCATCTCGCGATAGGAGTGATTCTGCGATTTGAAGAGTAAACAGTGGCCGGGGCAATTCATAGGCTTGAGACCGTACGACTCATCCTCGCCAATCTCCGCCTCCGCCGTGCTTTCGCCAGATACGCCCCGCCCCCGGACCTCGTACATGTCATCTTTGTAGTTTTGCCAATGGCCGGAAACTTCCCATAGAGACTTTTTGTAGATGCTTGGTGTCAGAACCTCGCGGAAGCCATATTGTGTGTACTGTGCTCGGAGGAAGGAGGTTAGTTTGTTGAGGATGTGTGTTCCGTTTGGGAGGAATAGTGGTGACCCGGGGCTGTATAGAGAGGTAGTGAAGAGTTCTTGCGCCGTCCCTACTACTCTGTGGTCCGCCGGAGGAGGAGTTGGGGCCTGTGAGGAGGTGTCGTGACGAGGTGCACTGCTGTTGTTATTGAGTTGGTTGGAGCGGGCCTGTGATAGCTGGAAAGCTGTGCATGAGCAGCTCCTCACGGCGAAACCGGCCGGATGATGGTATCTCTGTATCCATTGGGGGCGGCTATTAGCTGTGGACTGGATGGGAACAAAGCGCCATCGCCCTGGGAAGATGCTGGGCCGCCGCATGTGTGGTTGGGTGTTGTAGCGTTTGGTTTGCTGTGAGGATAATTTGATCGGAAACTTTCTGCATTTTATTATTATTTTTTTTCTCGGCAAAACGCGTGTTCCCCGCAAAACCAAATATTTATTTAGAAAATGAAGAATACACAGTAATTTCCACCAAACAAAAGTTATCAATAATCAACAACACGCATTGGGCAGCGTTTACTTCTGTTTTGAATACTAGAGGGATATGCAACCTATGAGAGCGCGTTTTACATATATATTGCGTATCGCGTCCAGGCTGCTAGTGTTCCTGAAGATTAAATAGGCATCAACTCTGCAAACACAGGATCGCCGCCAACAGATACATATCAAATAAATAACATCGATTTCCTCGCTGGCCGTCTTGCTCCTCGCTCCAGTATTCTCTTTAATTTCACTGACACTTTCCGCTCCGCATTTGGAAGACTGGATACATCTTGCTATCTAACCACCAAGATGGCATCCTCAAGCCAGCCGGGAACATCCCGTTTCCTTGGAGAATCGTGGGCTAGCTGGTCTCCGGAAGACGCAGATCAGTCAACCTGTATCGATAGTGACGATGAAATTTACCCCGAGATGGATTTTCCATCGTCCAACCCATCAACTGGACCAGATAACGCTGTATCCTTTAACAGTAGCCCAATGCGGCCATCATCCCATTTCGCACAGGATGCATCTTTGGTAGCAATACCAGGTCCAGAGCTCATTATGCCGTCTATACACGAGGACTATGCTCAAGATGGTTCGTGGTTCGTCCCTCGTCCATCCGCCCTGGCTGCGCTGACCAGCAACTCACCCAGTCGAGTGCCTACAGAGTCTACCCGCGATAGCATAAAGCGAAATGACCAGGTTTCATCAAACAAAAGCCCCTCCTCACAGATAACAGGCCGCTTAGGAAACTACAGATTCTACAGACAGCCCTTGTTGGTGGGGATATTGCTACTCTTTGCAGCATATTTGGTGAAGACGTCATTTTACTCCAACATGACAGACAGCACTTTTTCAATGCAGCCAGAGTCAGATCCATTTAACCGAGTAAAACCACCGCGCCGCTATCAGCTTATTTTAGACTCTCGTGCTAGACTTGGGCAACTACTCAACCCCTCGAACGAAGCTGCTTCTCTGCTTCCCATGCTTCTGAAGGACAGCGAGTCGGAAGTTGTCGATCTTTGTGGCTTATGGGCAGATGATATGGGCTCAAAGCATGAATTAGAATTCGAATGCCACAATACTTTGGTTGTAATTCGCCAAGCTAGAGAATTGATTGGCTCTCTCTTATGGCGCCATGGGTCTGTTGCCTTGGATGATATTGACAGGGAACTTGCGCGGGTAAAAAGGTTGTTGGCTCATTCTTCCTTGACGGAATTTGATAGCCTGAGTGACCGAATTATGGCTGCATTAAATCTGCATTCAAAACGACCAACCTCAAAACAAACCATTTCAGAGGCTTGGTACAGGCAAGCAGAAGCGGCATTTGAACTTGCGGTCAGCAAACAGGTCAATCAGATTAGCTACATACGAGAGCTTCTAAACTTGTTCCACACCCGCCTGCAACCGATCGGTGAAATCGTTTCAAATTCCCGAACTGAAGAGGAAACTACCATATGCGGGTCTCACTATCCTAGCGGTGAAAGGGATACTTCGTTAGCTTCGTTTCTTAAAAATATCAGATGCACCGTTGAGGGATCATTAGCATGGCTGTCCTTCAGCCCTAAAGGCCGTAGACCGGCAACCTACATTAACGGAGCCGTAAAGCGAACTATTCGGGCGAAATTAAAGCGGGCCGATGAGAAACAGCAAACTGCTGCCCTGGTTGCGAACACTCTGGTCACTCAGCTCAAGGACCTGCAAAGAGACTGGGAACGGGACCAAAAATCTCTGTAACTAGTTGATTTTACATAGATGTTGGGTGTGCGTGTGCGCGTGTGTGTTTGTGTGTGTGGCAATGGCAGAGGGATCTACTTCGTTCTTGTGAAACTCCGCTTGTAATCGGTGCGACGATGCCCGATTGCCAACTGATTTCTTTCCTTTTTTTTTTCTCCTGCCATTAGTTCCCCGTTAAAGTTTTCCATCACCCTCAACGTTCAGTTCTGCTAGTGGCCATTTTCCCGGGCATGAATCCCTTCCATTGATTCTGACAGACTTGCACATGGCTGTATTAAGATTAATAACCATATCATTATTTAGAGTTTGCCACAGGGCGGCTAGTTATGCTCCATTAACGTGGGTCCCTGAAATAAAGTCTAACGTGAGTCCTACTAATTTCATGATCCCGGCTCCGCTAATATCTGTGCCTATTTTAGAGCCTACCCTGGAAGTCCAAACAAGCCGAGCCTCTAATCCTCTCTATCTCAGATTCTTTGATGGGAAACCTTCAAAATCAAAAAAGCCAATAGCACAATTCTACCATCTTACGTAGCAATTTTCACTGGTTCTGTCCGTTGACATTTTGACGACATTAATGAGGATGTCTCTATTCCGCTGAAATTTCTACAGTTAAATAGCCAGCCCCAAAAAGTACCTTTCTCTAGCAAAGATTCACTCCTCAAGGGTCAAATATTCAACATGTGCGGGAAAATTAGCCAGTCAAAACGTTAGACTGGCACCCGGCGCCGGCGTTTTCCTTGAATATAATAATTACTGTCTATTGTTTTGAACCGGCCCCCAATTTTGCAATCATTCCCCCTTTTTCCCGCTTTTGCATCCCAATGTTACATATAGCTCTAACCGACTTCCAAACCAGCTAAGCGATAACCCTTGGACCTTGGGGGGGTAATATCATCATTCTGATTCTTAGCTTTTCCCCGGAGACTTTCCAGGGTTAATTATTCAGCTCTAGCTGCCCACTGCCCACTGTGCCAGGACCTCCAGCCAAAAGTTTGAATCGACTCTGATTCAGAAGCTATTTTTTCGCCAAGGCGCCAGGGCTGAGAAACGTGGACGCACCCCGTGTGCCCGTTGCTGCTCTCCGCGTGAGGCCCAAGAGCAGCGAAGGGTATTATTATATGGGCTACATCGCCATTTTTTACGGCTCAAAGTCATTGCTCTATATAAGCTCGATCGAGCTGCCGTTATTTGGGGATTAAATAATCGATTGACGGATGTGTTTTCAGCTTATTTCACTTAGCCCTAGTCCCAGTTGCTACAATGGTCAATTTAAACCCATCAACAACCGCGACACCCCCTAACGATGATCCTCCCCGCAAACCTCCTCACAGAAGACGGGAGCGACCACAACTCTCATGTACAACGTGCCGGCAGAAGAAGTGCGTCTAAAAAATAAATAAAAATTAGAAAAAAAATTTTAAACCGAACATCCCTTTTTATTTCCCCATGCACGACCAGCTAACTAGGTGACCCAAGACTAAAATGCGACCGCAACCTACCATGCGAGAACTGCGCGACCCGCGGCCGCGGGGATACCTGTGTTTACGCAAACCCTCCTCCACAAGGTCAGGCCCGGACGAACCATCGGCCTGTAAATAGAGCTACTATGCAAGGTCGTGTTCGACACCTAGAAAAGATGGTTTTGTCGTTGGTACGAGAAAGATCTCCAGCATCAACATCTTCACAATCGTGGAGCACGCCGGCGGAATTTCGGTCTGATGGAGGAGAGATCCACGATCACCACTTTGGATATCGCTTTGGAACTTATACATCTGGTTCTACGGGCCCTGGAAGCCGTGAGGACTCGGCCATGCCGCTTATTGAATCCGTAGAGTCGGTCCCGAGATTGAACCTGCCGAGCGGCGGTGATTCAAGGTATTTTGATAGTGGGCATTGGGCTTCGATTCTGGCTGATGTACGTTTTTATATTTATTCATCCGTGTTATCCCTCTTCTTCTTTGTAGTTTGTATTTACGGAATATATGGCTATTATTCTCGAGTCGACGAACGCTTCGTGGGTTGCTAACTAACCGGTGCCTTTTTCATTGGGATCCTCCAGATAGGTGAATTGAAGGGTTATTTCGCAGACCAAGGTGAAAGCGATGCCTCAGATACGGCGCCTGAGGCTGGCCATTGCGAAACAGACCTTCTCAGCGGCCGCTTTGCGAGGCTGACGCAGATGGAAATACTTGACCGCGTTCCCCCGAAGCCGCTGGTAGACTGTTTAATCTCTCGATATTTCAATTCCAATGACCAACCGTCAGGTTCGAGTTTCTCTTTCTCCCACACACATTCTCTCCTCATCACCCGTGCTGTGCATAACTGAATGAAGAATAGTGGTCATCCATCGCCCAAGTTTTCGAAAACAGGTACGTATCTATAATGCTTCTATTTCTCCCGTCTTTGTGACCTGTCTAGTCCTTACACCGCTGACGATCTCCAGTACGATATATTCTGGCGGGATCCTTGGTCTACGCCGATAACATGGGTTAGCAAGTTATTTAGTATGATGTGCATTGCCGTTCGCGTTTATGCCCAATCTGGAGAACAGATGCCAGAATCATTTGTAGACCCAAGCCAGCAAATGGACCAGTACCGCCAAATGGCAGTCCACTGCTTGTTCGCCGGCAATTATGCCACCGGCCCTCCCCACGCAGTCGAAGCTCTGATACTATATTTCTTCACGGAGTATACCCGAAACCCGGATATGCAATTACCCTGCTGGCTCCTCTTTGGGGTCATTCTTCGCATCGCCATGCGCAAGGGTTACCACCGTGATCCTCGACATCATCCCGGACTGTCTGTACTTGAAGGCGAGATGCGAAGGCGTTCATGGACGGTATTATTTCACATGGATCTCCTCACGTCAGTAGATGCGGGCTTCCCTCGGATGATTCAACCGGCGCAGATGGATGCCGAATTACCTCGCTGCATCCTCGATGACGACATTGATGAGAACACGATAGAACTCCCACCCTCGAGACCAGACGTGGCGAGCCCGGGGCTTGCATATATTATTGTGAAACGGCCAATGATAATTGTTTTCGGGACTATTGTAGATATGAATAACGCAACAGAGCTTGCCCCGTACGAGGAAATCTTGAAGCTGGACAAAGCTCTGCTGGACAGCTACCAAGTCATACCGCCATTATCAAAGCCAAATCCGACGGAAGCCCCCATAACCGATCCACCAGCCTTAATCATGCGCCGGTTAACACTTGATCTCATGTACCAAAAGGCGCGCTGCATCCTGCACCGCAAATACTACACCCTCTCCTGGAACAATCCGCAGTACACGTACTCGCGGCAGACGTGCATTGAAGCAGCAATCGCAACGCTACGACAGCAGGCCGTTCTGCATCGGGAGTCGCAGCCAGGAGGCATTGTGCTCCGGTTCAAATGGATGAGAACATCCCTGGTAGCGCACGAGTCGCTCCTTGCTGCAATGATTCTTTGTCTGTACCTTGACCGTCTGAATCAGCAGGGAGTTGGTGGGGTTGAAATCGATAACGTCACACCGGAGAAGAGGTCGGAGATGTTGCAGTTGTTGGAATCTGCCTATGCCATATTAAGTGTATCCGCCGCATCCTCCAGGGGCGCAGCGAGGGCGTGCGGGGTTTTAAATATCATCCTGCAGAGGGTGGGAATAATGCTCCCGATGCCAAATGACATTATGAATGACGATGCGCCAGTGCAGCAGACGAATGGAATGGTACCGCTGGGTGCAAGAGCTTATCCTGGTATGTATCATTGAATCTGTTTGAGGTTTAGTATATGATACTTACAGTAGATAGGATCCGGAACCCTACCTGCAATACCGACAGTATCCATGTTCTTTCCACAAGACGGCGTATACCCTCAAACGCCGTCGGCCCCCATACCGATTCCGATTAGTGATATGGGTTTAGCCGATCCGGAAAACATGTTTTTCAACCCGGAAACCATGACGATTCAGAACTTCATCCAATTTCCGCAAGAAGTTGACTGGGTACGTGTTAAATGCATGTACAATATCATGTTCCCAACTCCCTCCTCTCCTCTCCCTTTTTTTTTTTTTTTTTTTTAGTGGCCTTTATTCAACTCTCTGCCTATATCTCGACTAATTTTATAGAATAGAATCTATGGGATAACTTCTTTCGCCCTCATGATTGGGACTACACCTTCGATATGTCGCAAATGGGGCAGTGACAGAGCCATTAGCCTAGATGTACCGTGCACCAGGGAAAACCAACCGATATTAACGATGATGACGACCAACAAAAAAACGGCAGAACCTGTTTATATAAACAGCTGCCTTTCTTATATCTACATATGTATTCTGTACCGTAAGCACGCCTATCGCTGCACTTGCTCGTTAACAAGCGCTGTAGCCGAGCAACCAGACAGGGACGTGGTCATCGGTCATCGAACAACACGAATCTTCTATTTCCATTTTCATTTCCTTTGTAATTGTTGGAGAATATGGCTGGAGGATGATGATCTATGAATGATACCAATAGTTAAGTCACTCCTGTATAAATATAGATAAATAGTTATTTGTTCTGCTTAATCGATAATTCCCTTTCTGTCTTCTCTTCTTTTAAATCTTTGATCGAATCCTGAAAAGAAGTAGCTCGGCATTTCCGGCTATGACTTCCCGAATCCTCGGCTAAGTGTTTTTTAGTCAGCCAAACAAAAGCTGGGGTAATCTGGCAAAAAGGGTTTAAAGGCAATTGATAATCTACAGGGAGGAAGAAGAGAAGACGATGAATTAAAATAAACCCGATAATATACGATATAGATATATACACACAAGGTATGCAGCCTTTCTTTGTTTAAACACCTTGTTACATATACACTGCAGCTGCACGCTTCCTCCCTGGGTTGAAAAATTTATGCCACAATAAACAACGTCCAGGAGAGTACCAGGCAAAGGCAACGTCTACAAACCTGAAAAAAGAACTAATAATCCCTTAGATCCCCTGAAATCCAATTGTCGTAACGGCAAATCGCCCATACTACCTACATCATGGCCATCCAAATACCCGCTTCCTACTCCGCCCTACCAACTCAACACATTAAAGTTGACCATGTACCGGCCAGCTCCGCGACGCCCACGCCAGTCCTCCTCCTAACTCTCAATCGGCCCAATAAGCTCAATGCCTTCACGGGGACGATGGCGGAGGAGCTGATTTCGTTCTTTAACACGGTTGATGTGGACGACCGCGTCAAGGCCATAGTGATGACGGGCGCGGGGAGGGCCTTTTGTGCCGGGGCAGATTTGGAGATAGGATTTCCGAAGAGCACATCTGGGGATGGATCGAGGAGAAATACTAATGACGATGGGTTGGATCATAGAGATGGGTGTGTGCTCCATTTTTTCGTTATTATTTACTCGCTCACATGAGTTGATATCTGCTCTCTTTCCCCTACCTCTGCCAATTACCCTATGTCGTATATCAAACATGACCAAGGACCATTATTATATATATATTTTTTTCAGATGGCTAACGACAACCCCCCCCTCACCAGCGGCGGCCGCGTAACCCTCGCTATCAACTCCTGCCGCAAGCCAACTATAATGGCCCTGAACGGCCCAGCCGTCGGCATCGGCATAACCATGACCCTCCCCGCAACAATCCGCCTCGCAACCCGCGGTTCAAAGATCGGTTTCGTCTTCTCGCGCCGCGGCCTAGTAATGGAAGCAGCCTCCTCGTTCTTCCTCCCGCGTTTAATCGGCCACAGCCGCGCTCTACACCTCACCGCCACGGGCGCCACCTATCCGGCCGAACATCCTCTGTTCGGCCCGTTGTTTTCCGAGGTGCTGCCGACAGGCGCGGAGACAGTGGCGCGCGCACTGGAGATTGCAGATGATATTGCGAAGAATACGTCGACGGTGGCGTCGTCATTGATGAGGGAGATGATGTATCGGGGTCCTGAGAGTGCGGAGGAGACGCATTTGTTGGATTCGAAGGTTATTTATGGGATGTTTGGGGGGAGGGAGAATGAGGAAGGCGTTAAAAGCTTTTTGCAGAAGAGGGCGCCGGTGTTTAAGGGGAGTTTTGGGGCGAAGGGGGATGTGCCTGATGTTTATCCTTGGTGGACACCTGTGGATGTTAAGCCGAAAGCTAGGGGGGCGAAGCTGTGATTTATTTATTTTGTAATGGATTCGGTATATGTATGTGGTGAGGAAATCGAATACGGGAAAGGGTGGCTGGTTTATGATTTCAGTTAAGAGTTGATATATATATATATATATATATATATATATCCACGCAATGATCGATATTATTAGTTTCTTTCTTTAAAAAAATATAAAAAAAGACCCTCACTTATATATTCAAAGCGGTCTTCTCACTATCTACATCTACAGGTGAGCTATACTTCCTGCATTATCTATCGCATTGTAACCTAAAATCAAATCATGTCAGTTACGACCTTCCACAGGGGATGCTTATCTCCAAGAAAGGGGAAAAACTCACCAACTCCTCCGCACTTGTCGGATGGATAGCCACGCAAGAGTCGAAATCCTTCTTCGTCGCTCCCATCTTAACCGCAACCCCAAAGCCCTGCAGCATCTCTCCAACCCCCAGACCCAAAATGTGCAGACCAACAACTTTCTCATCCGGGCCCGCGCAGACAAGTTTCATCTCCGTCGGGTTTTTCTGCTTCTCCTCAACAGGCATGACGTCGTAGAACATGGCGGAGAATTTCGTGTGGTAGACCTTGATGTTTTCCTTGCCATATTTCTCGATGGCTTGAGGCTCTGTCAGGCCGGTTGTGCCGACTTCCGGATGCGAGAAGACGACTGTGGGGATGTCTTCGTAGGAGAGCTTGGAGGATTTGAGTTCGGGAGGCCCGAAGAGGCGGTTTCCGAGCTGACGGCCGGCGGCGATGGCGACTGTTTTGGAGATATTAGTAAATTTCGGAATCTAAAAATGAAAAATAAATGAAAAATCAGGTCGCAAAATATGTGACGCACCAGGAGTTAGTTCTGCCTGCCCTGTCACGTCACCGAGGGCATAAATCCCGTCAACGGAGGTATTCTGAAACTCGTCAACAACAATATGACCAGACGACCGAAGCTGGACTCCAGCCTCCCCCACGTTCAGATCCTTAATAGCAGGAGCTCGCCCAATCGCCCACAGCAGCTCATTAACCTCGAACACCTCCCCGTCACTCTTCGTGATCTTCAACCTCTTCTCCGCACCCTTGCCATCACTCAGTAGCTCTACTTCCTTAAACCCCGTGAACCCCTTATGGATCTTCATACCCATATCCTCATACCGTTTGGTCATGGTAGTCTGGATCATCGGGTCGAATTTACGCAAAAAAGTGTCTCCACGGATAAACATGTGTGTCTCGACGCCAATGGACTGCAGCACACCGGCCAACTCGACAGCGATATATCCGGCCCCAACCACCGCGATCTTGGGCGGGAGGACCTCGATGTCGAAAAATTCGTCACTAGTGATACCATGGTGGGCACCGGGGACATCCTCGGGAATAAGCGGGTAGCCACCCGTCGCAATCAAAATGTGCGGGGCCGAGTACCGGGCCTTTTTCCCGCCGCCGTCCTGCAATTCAACCTCAATCTCCTTCGGGGCCGTGAAACGGGCGGTGCCGTGCACAAGGTCAATACCCTCACGGTTCCAGTTGCGCTCGTACACGCCGTTGAGGCGCTGGATGACGGCGTCGCGCTTGCGTTTGAAGACGGAGAAATCGAAGGGGATGTTTTGGGGGATGTCGTAGCCGTAATGTACACCATCGCGCAAGGTTTCGGCGATGGAGGAGAAGTTCCAGGTCATTTTTTTAGGGACGCAGCTGCATGATGGGTTTTTTTATTTTATTTTATATAAGCATTTAGTTTTTATTGTCCGTAAAACTTTCATTATTACAGGCAAAAGCAGCAAGAAGGGATTTTTATAATATACAGCTACATACCCGACGTTAACACAGCACCCACCAGACCTCCCATTTTCAATAATGAGGGTCTTGGCCTTATACCAACCCGATGCTCTCCTAGCAGCACCGCTGCCGCCGCTGCCGCCGCCTATGACGATGTAGTCGTACTTGTGCACTTCGTCGACTGGAGCCATGGTTGCAGATGAGGTTTTATCGGCAAATGGCACGGGATTGGAAAACGGGGCCGAAGAGGATAATTGCCTGGCGAGAGAATGTAGACGTAGCTTAGATGGGTTCTTGGAGGGAATGCTAGCGGGAGAAGCCAGCTTCAAACGTGAGGTGGGGTGGTGGTGGTGGGAGTTGCGGGCGGGAATGAGGGGGTGGTGAAGTGGTTTTGTGCTTGATGTTGTAGGGACCCTGGGGTATCTGAGGTTGGATAAAAGAAAAGGGAAAGAAGAAGAAGAAGAAGAAGAAGAAGAAGAAGAAGACCAGAAAGAGGGGCGGAGGGGGGGCATTCCCTAATATATATATATATCAAGGAGATGGAGATGGGGATGGTTGGATGAGGCCCAGCGAGAGATGACGGGGGGTGGGGGAAGGAAACGGAAAAGAGAGGGATGACGCAGTGCGAACAATTGCCAATCAATTAAGGGGTTAACCAGTCAAATATCTTGTCTGGTTTATTCTTATTCCCATTCGTTTCCTATATCTCCCTTTTCCCGCTCAATTATCCAATTATCTCAAAAGATAAAAAGATAAAAAGGGCGTAATAATTAAATTTAAACAAAAAGTCGAGAATTTGAAAAGAGGTCCCGATGATTACTAAGGGATGATGATTAGTCAGACCCAGCAACCAACGCAAGACGATGATAAATACTGCCAGGTCTAGAACTCGCTATTTACTCTGCGGATCAAGGTATAGGTACTAACTAGTAGGCAGATAGATAATTAAAATAAATACGGAAAATATTTTGCTATCCCGTATTTTGAAGAGCAGAGAGAGTTACCATTTAAAGATGCAGCTCATACACATATATGCATCTACACCAACCCAAACACCCCCCCATCCCCATGCAGCCAACCCACCGTGATGTTGAAGCTCAAACCAAACCAGCCATTTAGCCCTAGCTCAAGAACTGGGTAAATAGATAAAAAGTCGAACATGCATGACTTCCCCCCACCCCCGCCACAGTCAGGCAGAAAACACGCGGGGGTGAATGCAATGATGAAAATGCAGAGGAGGCAAAGAAATAAGATCAATACTAACACACACGTCCGCCGACAGAAGAGGAAGAAGATGAGAAGTAAAGTAGACAAGAAGAAGAAAACAGAGACTTAGTATAAAAAAGGCGGATATAATATACGTATATATGGGCACGCCACGCTCAAACATACATGCATGTATGAATGTATGTGGTAGTATGCTTGTGTAGCTGGAAGGAAAAGAGACGACGCAAAAAAATATAAATAAGAAAAAGAACCAAGGAAACAAGGGAAGAAAAGGATATATAATATATATGAACCATAGGCACGCCAAAACACGGGCGTCCTGGATGAGAAAAAATAAAAGAAACACGCAAAAATTTCCCTCTCCTAGGCTAAATATGAAAAAAAGGAAAAAGAAAAATGTGTAACATCGAAAAAAAAGGAGAAGAAAGACATGTTTGGGTGGTAAAATAGTATGAAAAGAGCTCAAATGGAGTATTACCAAATCCTCCCCATAACCCAAATCCACTCAGGGAGATATAACTATAAACGCGAGAGAGAAAAGGGGGAAGAAAAAGAAAACAAAAGAAAAAGAAATCCATCAAAATCCATTGAAATCCATCCATCCCGCGCCAGCGCAGTTTCATGCTTTCATTTCATGTTCTTTCCTTTCTTTTATTTCTTTCGTCTCGTCGGCTCGCTTAAACAGTTACGGCTGTCTGCCTGTCTGTCCTGGGATTTTTTTTATATTTGCGCCCTTGACCCATATGTCTCCCTTCGCCCCCTTTCCTTTTGCCGTGGGGAAGCTATTCCACACTCGTCCCACTGTCGATCCGCATGATATAAGGGTGAAAACATACTGTATATATATGTCTTAGATACATATATATGCCCGTCGTCATCCCCCTTCACTCCCTCAAAATCCCAATTTTCCCAATCTCACTTTCCACCCATCCATCCAAACCCCAAACAATCACTTAGGCGACAACGACGACGGATCTTCCAACAACGGACTCCCCGGCACCGCATCGAGCGCCACAGCATGCAACGCCGGCCGTTTCTGATTCCCCATAACGCCTCTTGCACGACGGTCCAGCGCATCAATAACCCACGCAGCGACTTCCTCATCGGCCGTTTCGAAGAGGGAGGATGGTCGTGGTTTGGATGTGGGGAGTTTGTTGCTGGCGTCTACGTCGCCGTCCTTGTCGTTGTCACCGTCAGTGATGGCGTCGTCGGGTTTGTCGTCTTCTGTAGCGGTTGGTGGTGGCTGGTGGTCCTCGGGCGGTTGCATGAGACTGGATAGCCAGGGGTGGCGGAGGAGCATGGAGTAGGTAGGTCTGAGGGAGGCGTTTTTGTTCAGGCAGCTTTGGACGAAATCTTTGGCTTTGGAGGAGTAGCCGCGCTCGGGGAGTTTGGGAGGGTCACCGTGGACGATGGCCTGTAATTTTGGTTTCGGGAGTTAGCATATAAATGGGGGCAGTTTTATTTAATTTCTGCTGGTTGTTGTAGAGTGTGTTTTCGGGTAAAACTTACATTCAACTGGCTGAAGATGTTACTGAATGTATCTGGTGGATATGGATAGCGGCCCATCGCGCATTCGATTACCGTCAGGCCCAAACTCCATATATCACTCTGTACACTATATGTCCCACCGCCAGCAGTGGTGCCACCTCCTGCAATCCGCTCTGGAGCCATGTAACTCTGGCAGCCAATGTTTGTCTTCGCGATGCTCGCCACCAGATTCCCACTGACACCAAAGTCGCAGATCTTAATCTGGCCGCGCGTGTTGATTAAGATATTAGTCGGCTTGACGTCACGGTGGATGATGTTGTGTTCATCCTTCAAGGCCTTCAGACCCATGACGGTAGATAAAGTGATTTTCCGAAGAATGTTCTCGGGAATCCCATCGCCGTAGACTTTCTCAACGGAGCCGCCGTCCATGTATTCCACGCAGATGTACACAGCGCCTTCCTGAAAAAACGCACCGTAGAAATCAATGATAAACGGCGACACGCAGCGATGCAGGATATCCAGCTCCATGATAATAGCGGTGAATTTCGCCTCGTCCAACTCGAGGCGGATCTCCTTCATGGCCATTATCACGTTGGAGGTATTATTAGAATCGGCCTCGTTGGAAGCTGGCGTCGTCGCGGTCTGAGCAGCGGATTGCCTCGAAACGGTGCCTCGCAGCCCCACACCCGGTCTTCGTAGGTGCGGGCGACAATGTCGAACCTTATAGACGGTGCCGTAGTTCCCTTTGCCCAGCTCATCAAGTGTATCAACTTCGTCCAGGGATATGTTGAAACTGCTGCCCGAGGTAAAATCGATGCCACCACTATGAATGATGGCCTTGTTCCTGAAATTCAAAGTGCCCGATTTCGTATCCACAAATTCCGAGTACTTGCTAAACTGGGTCTCTGTATGTCCTCCAACGCTGTGTCCAGAATTGTTCGAACCGGGGAGACTCCCCGGTTGTCCCGGCGTGGTGCCGCCCTTTTGAGGCCCCGAAGCATCGGATAGCTTCATTCCACGGTTCAACCCTCTCTTTGCAGCCAAGCCACCCATTTTTGGTTGCATAGGGGTACTTGGGGTTGGTCCAGGAGAATGTGACGGCCAGCCGGGTGATGGATGTGACGGTAATCTGCCTATACCCGGCGGGATCGGGCCACCAACTACTGGAGGTGTAGCGCCCCGGCTACTGGTGGGAGGGATGCCACCGACAAGCGGACCTCCCTGGACGGCAGAAGCCACTATAGGGTTATTGCTTGGAGACGACTGCGGGTTCGCTCCTGGACGAGCGCCTTGCCTGGAAAGGGAAAAGGCTTTCATTTTCGCCTGGATATCCTGGTTCAAGCCGCTAGATCGTGGGGTGGAGGCAGGGAGAGGAGTAGGCGGCTTGCGGGCGGCATTGACGTGGCCAAGAGGAGTGGAGGAAGGGGTCATTGTGGAGGTGCTGTCAACGACAGGGCGCAGGGTTGGGGGTTGAGGATCGGCCGACGGCGTGGGCGAAGTTGACGGAGATTCTGGGTGGGGATCAGAGAGATCATTGTCTGTCGGATCTGGGGGGTCATGACCGTCCATATTGTGCAGGTGTGTGTGTGTGTGTGTGTGTGTTTGCGTGTGTATGTGTGTGTGCGCCCGTTCTGTCACGAAAGGTTGGATAGGCCGGTTTTGGTTATGACCATTGACCTGTCACTGCAGTCGTTGATTCCGACGTTAATTCGAATAACCAAAAGATGTCAGCTGGCGCTCGCTCTCTCGCTCTCTCTCTCTCTCTCTCTCTTCTGAAGGGTGGCTCTAGGCGACCTCCACAACGCGCACCTCCAGGCCAGTCAGCGTCAACAACTACCGTCGGGGCATGAAAAAGAACACAGGAGGAGAGGAGGGGTGGGAATAAAGAAAGTTGGAGCGGAATTGGAAAGTAGTGGGAGTGGAAGATGCAAGCGATATAAATATGTATATATTATATATATATATCGCTACTCTCTGTATGTATAGAGACACGATCCGGCGAGGCGAGGGGTGGATGCCGAGAAGTGGACACGATAAAGAATTTTTTTCTACCCGGGATCAAATAGGCTGGCTCGGCGGGGCCGCGTTTGCAAGAAGTTGTACTCCTGGTCACCGGGACAATATGCTGGATGGGGACTATTGGGCCAGCGCGCGAGGCAAACTAGTAGAGCGTACGAGCACAGAAGCAAGGAAATACTTGGTTTGTTCCCCTTTTTTTTGCCTTTTTTTTTTTGCCCTTTTTTTTCGCCCTCTTTCTCCACGTTCAATCCCTTTGTGCAATTTTTCTTGCTTTTTCTCCGTCTAAACTACAGGAGGAGGAGGCGGAAGAGTGGATAGTGGGGAGGGAGAGAGTGAGTCGAAACAGTGGCATGTGGCTTAAGGCAGCAGAGTTTAAAGAGGGCGTTAGGAGGGACGCTGGTTGGTTGGGTGGGCTGGTTGGCGGGCTGACAATGGCGGGGCCAAGATTCGATAGTGGGCAGCAACAAATGAGCGGCAGAAGAGGATCTTTCATATAT
This sequence comes from Emergomyces orientalis, assembly GCA_002110485.1. NCBI lineage: Eukaryota > Fungi > Ascomycota > Eurotiomycetes > Onygenales > Ajellomycetaceae > Emergomyces > Emergomyces orientalis. Next base: position 83,556 of record MOWL01000074.1, read on the forward strand.
GTGTTATATCCCTAGATAGCCCAGTTTCAAAGAGGAGAAGATAAGGAGATAAACAAGACGAGAAGAAGAAGAAGAAGAAGAGAAAAGAAGTTGAAAAGAGGCTCAAACTTCCCCAAATGGTTCTCTCATGTGATTGCGGCTAGTTAGGGATATGCGGATTATGTAAGGAGTGCGGCGCAGCAACCAAACCCCCCCACCTCGTGCGGATTGAAGTCGATGATTGGCTGGGAGCAGCACAGCCACAGCCACGGCCATTGAGTCTACGGTCTAATCAATAGTCAGCAAAATGCAGAGACTTTTTTTGGGGGCCCGCTCCCCCTGGACATCTACATCCGGACACAAACAGCCCATCGGTGGAACTAGTGGATAATAAATAATATGGATATATGGATATATTTTATGACATGTCCAACCCAAAAAGAGACAACAGCCCAAGTATCAGAGCGGGGAATGGTTAAGTTAGAACCGGGAAGTGGAGGCGGCATGTCGAGGAAATTTCAGCGATGGCATTCTAATAATATTATTATTATTATTGCTACGTCGGCATTCAACACACTAAAATGGAACATTGAACATTGCCGGGTGGCGATTATGATAGTTGCAAATGTTATCTGATTTGTCTTACTAGTTAGTTATTATATCTTATTAAGTAAAAATATAGATAGTTATATATCCTAAAGCAGTTATAATCTCCATCCACAACAAGGGTCTTGTCCTTTTTTTTTTAAAAAAGCCCATTCCTAGTTTTCCATTTTCTATTTTCCATCCATTCAATTTTTCAATAATGGGAATGGAAGACAAAAACTACGGGATATATCGGGGGCGACAGATTGTCTAAGTGACAAGCCATACCTACTAGGTATGGATTAGATGCATCGAATGTATGATAGAGGCGAATGAGTCAAACAACACTCCGTCAACCCAATAACACCTACCTATCTGGGTCTAGCTATCCAGTAACTTCGACCTATACTAACTAACTAACTACCTAAGTAGGTGCTAAATAGGTACCCTAATGGATGGGGACCTCGGAATATTTGATTTTATTTTTTCTGCTTTTTTTCTTCTTCTGCCCAGGGTCGATCCGGGAAAAGGTCCTAGTTAAGACTAGCGGCGCAACCTTAATCCAACCACGCCCAATGACAGCTGATCATTCAGGCTTGGCCATAAAGCTTATTTGCGCACATCTTGCTTGGGATGGGAAAAGTAACAGTTTTGAAGAGAGAAAAATGACAACATATCAAGGAGCATATGACGAGCTTCAAGATAATAGTAAGAAGAGCAAAAAACGTTTGCTATAGTGAAAAAAGAAGATACATTCCATTTTTCCTTCTTCCAAAAGGTTTACCATTATGAGTATTATTATTATTATTATTATTATTATTATTATTATTATTATTACCACAATCATGATTCAAAGCACCCTGTTCGAATAACATGTAGATATACTCCGTATATATATATATATCTCCCCCTCTGTTGAATTTCTGATACGAAAAGCAGTCGGCGTCTCTTTTCAGCAGGCCTCGGGGGGAAAAATTGCGTCCGATCGGTCGGGTTCATTCCACCTCGTATTCATCGTACACACGCACCCCTCGGGACCTGGAAATCCGGGAAATACGAGTACGCCAAAAATTCTCCGCATTTTTTATATTTCAAATGCTGTCATCGTGGCCACTGCAAGTTGTTTAATTTATATATATATGTATATTTTTCCTCTTCTGGGTCATTCCGGACGCCTTTGATTCTTAAGGGGTCTTTTATGTGTATTTTTTTTCTACTGATGATCCGAAACACCCAAGCCTCTGGTGTAACCTTCCAACATCCATTTTCCGTTTCCATCGAAGCAGCAGCCTGCCACAGGTGGAATAACGGGACATACTTATCCGCGATAAACACCATCAAAAGGGCGTGTTCTAAGAAAGGGAAGATTTCTGAGAAAAAACATCGCAATAGAGAGAGTTAATACTTGAAATATGCAATCGTTGATCAGTGCGGGATAACTACCCCCACATCCGATATTGTCATTCCTAAAATTTCGATCCTTAAAAAACGAAGGCGATTTCTCCCTTAAGTTGCTCATTAACCAGCCTTGCCTTGGTTTTTTTTTTTTTTTTCTCTCTCGGGAAACACAATATATATATATATATACATACATACATATACTCGGTGGGGTATGATCGCAAAGTTATTACTGTCACCATGTTCTCAAACTACGCTGCTACTTAGCTAACCCTACCCCAACGAGCCAAGAAAAGATCGCCATACCCCGTTCGATGTTTCTTATCTTTAATTTTTAAAATTTCTCAGGGGCAAGCAGACAGGGATCCACACAAAATAAAAAGCCAAAATTCTGGATGGGAGGGGTGGGGGAGGCATATTGCCAAGCAGTTTATAAACCCGATTGATGCCGGCAAAAACGCGGCTCCCGGCAGCAGTTGGGAATAGATGATCTTTTGCTACAATTGGTTTGGGGCTGCGATTTCCCATGCAGCTAGAGGGTCTGGCATGATGCCTGGAGTCAAAAAATAAAACGAAATAAGGGTTTCACAGATTTTCCTGAAGATGAAGAAGTTGATTGGGGTTACCGAGATAGGATTAGAAGAGCCAAACACGGTCTGTCTGGTTCCCCAAAGGTTTTCTGGATGGAATGGATGATCTGCTCAAAGCCGTTGTCGGCCTGATATTCATATGCAGGTGCTTTATACTACATATATCCTAAGCCGAAGCAAGTAGAAGAATTGAGAGAGCAAGCTTTGAATATACTCTTGATCTATTGAGCACTAAAGTATTGAGAGTAAATGATGGCTTTCTGCTTTCTGCTGAAGGCTATATATAGTTTTGCTGAGAAGAAAAGACTTGCCTCTCTACTTTTCAATACTATATATATATATATATATTATTGGGGAATAATTACTTGTTGAAAACAAAAGAAACTGTCAGATCAATGTTTTTCTACAATAACAATAAGTTAAAACTAGTGTTTATGTTCTTCTTCTGAATCTATTCATTGAATGAAAGACCAGCAAGTTGAGTAAGCAGGTAATTCACATGGTGAGGTCAAAGCCCTTGCCATTCTATGCCCAATTTTCTCTGAGGCAATATATATATATATATAAATAGTACATACTAGTATATTTATCTGCAGATGAACAAACATGCACAACAACAGACAAAAAAGATCTCTGAAATATTCTCATCAGCCAACCTATCGTACTACTTTTACCAAGGGGAATTCTTTTATTATTCTTCTTGTGAAGTAGTCACTACTTTTTATGCAGTATATAAACAGGCCCTACCTCTGATCAGATAAAGGATGTGGCGTGGGCCGAGCCGCTCGTACCCCCGGGTCCCTGTTCCTTTTCTGTCCTTTGGCCTGTTTGTCTCCTCTCCCCCCACGAGCACAAGGGCGAATACTCGCATATTATTAGTTGGAATTAGTTGGAAAAAGAATAGCAGGCTTGGCGGGACTTGGCAGGAGTCAAATTTCCAGCCACAGGCACTATACTATGTACACTGTACACGGAGAATATACGGGGAGACACAAAGATATATTAAGAGATTGTAGGGGATGTGTAGGGGAGATGTATGTAATAAATATATTAGCCCAAGGGTTACCACAGCCCAATACTGCGTACGTATGTATATGATAAAGAGCATTCGGATACTCAAGAGAGATCTCCTGCATGGCGTAGCTACTAACCTCTGTATGAATGAATAGCTGCGGCGGTGCAAGTGTCAGCCCCTGTCCAGCGTCATCGGCCAAGTATCAACAAAAAAACGCCATCGCCAACCAGACAGGTATTAGGCATCTCCATCTCCCTGAACAGTCGGATATTACCTACCACGGTCTGCATTCCTCCCTTCTAATATGTCGTGTACCGACTGTGTTCGTTGTAATTATAGAAGTATAACTTGCTTTTTTTTTTTTTTTTTTTTTTTGTGGTTTTGTTTTTGTGGGCTCTTTGTCCGCCCAGTCAGCTTAGAGTTGGCCCATGGCATCATAGCTAGCTATAGCTCGCTGTCCCTAATAAAAAAAAAAAAAAACCTGCTGTCCTCCCTGCTGTCCTCCCTGCTGTCCATCCCCTTCTCATCATCTTCTCTCTCTCTCTCTCTCCTCTTCAGACCTATTTAATTCCTTTGTCTCCCGCCACCCTAATTTTTAACCTCAAAACAAAGCCCCCTTACTTCGCTGCCTTGTCCCCGTCCCCCTGGTTTGCGGCTTTGAGGTCTCTGCGGGTGGCGTCAGCTTGTATTATCTACTTCGTCATTTAGTTTAGCTGGCTGTCCTACCATACAAAAACATATCATACGCAACACCCTGTGTTATCTATCTCTTTCTTCCTCATTTTGAACTTCAATTCTCTTCTCACCATTGTCAAACCACCTCAAAATCGTCTGAACTACACCCCTAGCAGCCCGCTGCATGATGCTTTTTACCCCCCCGACCTCCCTACTGAACGCCAATATCCTCCATACCTCCTCCTCTATCCCCAACCAATATGTAGCTCAACAACCCATGGCGGCCCTCGATGGCTTGTCTCCTCTCTTCCTGAACTCCTCCATTACTGCTCAGCAATCTGGTCAACTTCCTCTACCGCGGCTTGCCCTCCTGGTCTTCTCTGCCGTCCTCGAGGTGGTCTGCGTCAGTCTGCCGGGCTATATCGTAGCCCGCATGGGCATGTTCGACGCTGATGCCCAAAAGTTCGTCGCGAATCTCAATGTCGTACTATTTACCCCATGTCTCGGTATGTGTGGCCTTTGCGACTCTTTCTAATTTTAATTTATTTTTTGTAGACTTATGTGTATGTTTGCTAACGGGTCTATAGTGTTCACGAAGCTCGCCTCCCAACTGACCGCGGATAAACTGACCGATCTGGCTATCATCCCTTGCATCTTCGTCATCCAGACTTTGGTTTCTTTTCTGTGCGCCTCCTTGATCTCCCGCCTGTTTCGCTTCAAGAAGCGCCAGTCGAATTTCGTCGTTGCCATGGGTGTATGTATACCCCCTCGCGAATCTGTACACATATATCATCACGTTTAGTAACTAAGTAATCTGATATTTTACAGGTCTTCGGCAATTCCAATTCACTGCCCATCTCTCTTGTCCTATCGCTGTCTCACACCCTCGAGGGCTTGCATTGGGATCGCGTTCCGAATGATAGCGACGACGAGGTTGCCGCCCGGGGTATCCTATATCTCCTGATTTTCCAGCAACTAGGTCAGCTACTTAGATGGAGCTGGGGTTATCGCGTCCTCCTAGCTCCACCCGAGACATACTATAGAGACGAAGAAGAGCGCGTCAATGGCCATATCCGGGTTGCTGAACGATATGCCGATGAGCCTGACAACGCGGGGTGTGAGCGTGATCAAACGCTCATCGACACCACTGGCAATACCGGGCATGCGACACCCAGCGCCTCATCGAGTTCAGCGGATTTATCACGCTTTGAATCCGGAGGGGTAACCCCTGTCTTCTCGCGACAATACTCCTTCTCAAAACTAGCCGCAATGGACGACTCAGGGGAAATTGAATCTGAACAAGAAGAAGAAGAATATCAAAATCATCCAGATCAACCCCCACCACGACCTTTCCAACTACCAGCACCAAACGGCGAATTCCTCCCCCGCCAATCGTCCACAGGGCGGATGACCCTATTCCCAGACGTAGAACCTCAACAACAACAACAACAACAACATCAACCAGACATCACCACCTCCTCCTCCTCCAACACCTGGCGCCACCCACTCCAAAAGCTCTCCAAACGCCTCAAATCAACCTTCCACACCCTCACAACCACCCTAAACACCCACTCCAAATCCCTCTTCCACTCCCTCCCCCTCCCCCTCCAAAAATTCACCCGCACCACCTTCCACCACCTCACCCGCTTCCTCCACGGCCTCTGGGCCTTCATGAACCCACCCCTCTGGGCCATGCTAACCGCCATAATCGTCGCCTCCATCCCCTCCCTCCAACGCCTCTTCTTCAGCCCAAGCACATTTATAAACAACTCCGTCACGCGCGCCGTCGAGCAGAGCGGCAACGTCGCCGTACCCCTAATCCTCGTCGTGCTTGGCGCCAATCTCGCCCGCAACACCATCCCAGCCGACAAATCATCCTCTAGTAAATCCCCGCGGCGCGAGGAGCGGAATCTAATAATCGCCTCGCTACTAGCGCGCATGCTCCTGCCCACGCTGATAATGGGGCCCATACTAGCACTGACGGCAAAGTTCGTGCCCGTGAGTATTCTGGATGATCCGATATTTGTGATCATCTGCTTTTTGCTCACGGGGGCGCCGTCGGCGTTGCAGCTGGCGCAGATTTGTCAGTTGAATAATGTGTATATGGGCGCGATGGCGAGGTTGTTGTTTCAGAGTTATGTCGTTTGGTATGTATTTCTTTTTGTTTTACAATTTTTTTTAAGGGGTTATACATACATATATATATATATATTGTTGCTTGGCTTGATATCATCCCACTTCGAAAAGCTACGATTTAACTAACAAGAATGGACAATAGGATCCTCCCTTCCACCCTCCTCCTCGTCATGCTTGCCCTCCAAGTCGTCCGGTGGGCAACAGCCACATAATAAAATTAAAAAAATAAAAGTACCGCACTATCCAATGACGCCCTACTCGACATTCCCACCTCAATCCAATCTATGCCTCATATCTGCTTTTACCTTTACCTACTTCGGGGCCTTTTCTTTTTCTTTTTCGCCTCTCTTTGACCTCTCTTTTTGTTGATGAGGGTTAAAATGAGCCAGGTTACTTTTATATTACACGAATGATATGATATGATATTTTTTATTTTTATTGTTGATTGCAATGGTACGAGCGTGAATGCGTCTACTTCAAAATTCTTGATGGTTAGTTAGGTGTTTGGTGCGAACGGGGTAGGGGGCAAAAAAAAAAAAAAAAAAACGGAGAAAATACCAACAACGGCTCAAATTTTGTATTTTTTATTTACTTATTTGATTCTGGGATCTAATCATTTTATTGTTATCTTTTTTGGTTGGAAGCGAGATAATTTTAGCGGTTGTCTTCTTTTTTATTTATTTATATTATATATTTATTATCATAAAATCTCTGAAAAGGGATTTTCTTTATCACATTTCGTGGGCCTTCTCTTTTATTATGGTTCTAATCCTGCTTGTCCTAGTTTTGTTTCCCGCCTTTGTTATTTCAGGGATACCATGTTTTATTCACTATTTACAGTTCCGTCTTGCTGCCTTTTCTTTTTCTTTTTTCTCTTTTGCTAACAAGAAAACAACACCTTTTTGGTATACGTGGATGGGAATAAGAATGGGAGCCGTACCAGGATCTAAAAGTGTATGGTTGAGCGACGGAGAGACAACGAACGGGTTTATATTCTACAAATGGAATGAGAATTATGAGATGCGAATACCTGTTCCTGTATGATGATTATTATTATTATTATTATTATTATTATTATTATTATTTTATTTACTCTTTTGGGCGAAAGAAGGAAGAGAAAGGGTGGACTGTTGGAACTGCACTACTATTATTAAAAAAAATAATTAAAATAAAGATCATTTGCAAATGGATGGATAAAGGAATCAAATCCACAATCCAAGATCTATATATCATATCGGGTCTTTTTATTATTATTTTATCTCTTTCCTTATTTTAGGGTATTTATTTCTTATCCGTCTGCTCCTTCTCTTTTCCGGCCATTTGATCCAAAACACACCTCCTTCGTCCCTTCCCTCTAATCATAACCATGGGCCAGCCACGGTATGGTATGTATTGTACAGTACCTTCCTCAAGGCCCGCAGCCTACACCCTCTTCCCCCAAAATAAAAAGCCCTGATTGATCCTCCTCCGCCTTCTTCCCCTCCCCTTTGTAAACACTCACACTCTTTACCACAATCCCATATCCCATATCCCCCATCCCGATCTCCATCCACCTCACCTCACATCACACCCGCAAAATCAACGAACAACACACAAATGCCTCAAAATGGATGAGGACAAGCAGCCCGCCAATAGCGATAGCAATTGCGATGCCAGTGACCAATCCCAAGCTGATATCCAACACTATCACCACTATCGGCGTGCGCTGATACACCGCGCGCTACTACAGCGACTCGAGCGGCGGCTGCGTATCCATATCTTCCGCCGATACCTTACGCACGTGTTCCAGTGGACGGTTCTTGTGTTGTTTGTTTATTATTTTCTGAGGGTGCATCCGCGGGGACGGGGGTGAGGAGTTTCTTTCTCGATTTGGATTTGGATTGGGGGTGTCCATTCGTTTTTTCCATTTGTTCGCTTTGCGTTGTTAGGTAGGTACGTATGATATGCAATGATATGTGTTGGGCCTACCCGGTTTTCTGGAAGAGATAAAAAAAAAAAAAAAAAGAGCAAGGACCGGAAAGGGGGGAGGGGGGGGGGGGGGGTGTCTCAAGCATGTGGTACTAACTTGGGAAGAATGATTAATTTTTAGTTTTCACAACTAGTTGGCTTCGCATTCGCCTCGGTTCATAGTAACAATGGAACTACCACCACTGCAAAACCCAGGCAGGGGATTTCCACCGGCTCCGCACCCACTTGACTCGGTTGTTGAATTTGCACCCGAATCCGCTGCACCATCTGCTTTTTCACTCCCGTCCGAACCCATTCACCCATCACGAGCACACTCACAAACACCGCCAGCATTACATTCGACACAATGGATCTACCAACAGCTACCGCCAGTACGATCCAAACCATCTGCAGCGTCGAAACACGATAGCAATAGCACCAGATACCAGGCCGGAGAGATTCCAACCGTGACGATGTCCTTGATTAAAGAGATAGCTATAGTCATGGCGGATGAAATGTTCAGGGAAAATCCTACTGCCAACTTAGAGAGCTCTGCGTCGGAGGCAGAGTTCGCCATGAGAAGGTTGCGCGCCATCTTTTCAGATTCAGGGGCGCCGGGGTTACCTAAGCGGCGTGCAGTTCGTTTGCCGTTTGATCTGACTGTGGATCGGTTCGTGAGTTTGCCTAATGCCGTGGAGATGGCACATTTGAGTCGGGAAGTAATCGAACTCGCCAGAAAGAACCTGAGCGGTCAGAAACGAGGGCGGAAAGTTCTCCCTCTGGATTACGTTATCGAAGGGCTAAATGCGGCGATTGGGAAGGGTGAACTTTTGGGCGTGGAAGACGGGACGACATTAGTGAGCGCCGGTGAAGAGCTGGTTGTAAAGATCGGCTTGTATGATATGCTCGATGACATTTCAATGCTGAGGTATATCAGAGAAAATGCTCCTCAGGTTCCGCTACCGGTAACGCACGGCTGTCTTAGGGCAGTGGACATGCAGATAGAATGGGGATTCCTGTTCATGTCGAATTACTATTGTAACGGGTTCACGCTGGAGGAACTCTGGAGGCGGCTCAGTCATGAGGAGAAGTGGTCAATCAGCGGCCAGCTCAACGGGATATTTGGAGCACTCAGATCAGTTGAAACCCCGCGTATGTTCTCAGGACACCGAGAAATCCTTGGCAGTGGCTCTCCACGACGCTGCAAAGATTCACGAGTCTTCACATATTTAGCAACCGCCCCGCTTAGCAACGAGGCCGAATTCAATTCTTTTCTCACTCGCCACCCTCGAGAAATCAGCGATTGGAGTTTGCGGATTAGACCACATCTCCAAGAGAACCACAAGATGGTCATGACCGATGCGAATCTCCATCCTCGAAACATTATAATAAGCCCTGGCCGGACCGAAGCTATCGCTTGGAGCAGGCCTCAGGGGTAAGAATATGAGTTTTATAATCGTGTTGCCGCACACCGGGACTGGCGTGTGACCTGTCTTGTCAACTGGCAGAGGGGTGGGGTGTACCCGGAATACTGGGAATATGTCAAGGCTCTGAACCCGGCTGACACGGCAGGATGTCCCCCAAAATGGTGGTACTACCTACCGCGTTCGATTGGAGTGTGGCTGGTAGAGCATGCTACTGATAATTTGATTGTAGTGCCATAGATGTTTTTTGTGATCTGGTTTTTTTTTTTTTTTTTTTTTTTTTTTTTGGACGTTTTCTGCTGTTTAGTTTTTCCCTGTCATTCTTTTTCTTCAATTTTCAGCGGTTGATTTTTTCTATTTCATTTTCTATGGCGTTTTGTTTCATTAGGTTTGTTTCCAAATGCGGGCGATTAAATTGGGAAAGATAAGAATAAAATAGCAATTCAAAATGTTTAACCTACCTGTGTACGTCCTCTTCAGATATTCTGTAGTAATGAACGTAGGTCAGTGAAATACATGGAGGATGCATGGATGCATCCATTTTTGAGTTCTGCATTATGCAGCATCTCTCGATTCCCTAAATTATTCCCCAATCATGAAGGGTTGGATAGATCGGTCTAGAGCCATCTCAAAACTGCATTAGCTACTGGGACGTGGCGTGGGATGGTCGCGTGCCGAACACAAACTGCACACCTCTTCGGATGTAGACAGGTGTCAGATTCAGTATCTTGAAAAGGTTGCTAGGGACTGCAAAGAGTGTCCAAAGAGTATTTTCTGGGCCCTGTTCGCCCAGTTCACAACTATCCAATTCTCAAGAGATCCCAGAGCTATCATTTCGCTACAACAATGGTAAAATGGTAATAATAATTGTAATAAAGAGTCGTCAATGCGCGGATAACTATACTAGTTAGGGGATTTTTAAATGAGGTCAAGATAAGCTCCAGCTGAGTCAGCAGCATGTGACCTGGCTGCTATTTCCTGGTTTTTTTTTCTCCCTTCCGTGTTTGGACGGGGATTGTGGGCTGAGCTTGGAAACTTCGGGGGCAAAAAAAAAAATAAAAAATAAAAATAAAAAAAAAAAAATTTATAAAAATTATGCGAACTTATCATCTGCCTTTGTTATTCCTTTCATACACCAGCATACCTATTCTTGTATACCTTTACCTTTCACCCTTTTCCCTAAACTTCTTCTACTCTGCTACCTAGTTATTCATCTATTCATCATCACACAACTAGGTATTCTCTCTGCCTGGTCGTGCGCACTGACTGCTCCAAGTGCTCCCGCAAACCTGGTCATTTGATATCAAGATTCACCAGTCCACGCCACTCTGCCCTATTACTACTATTACTTTACTAATTTCTCCCTTTGCAAGAAAATGAACTTGTCTTTGCCTACCTTTTATTCAATCTCATACCGGTTCTAGAGGAGTAAGGAAAAAATCCGCGAACGAAGAAGGGGGTCATTTCTCTTTCCTCCCCTTTCGCCACCCTCCCCCAAGACCTAGGCAGGGTCGACAGCTGTACTAACAGCATTCTTTTTCTTTTCCTTTTCATTACTTCTTCATCTCTTCTTCTTCTTCTTCTTCTTCTTTTTTGTCGTTTGTTTTTATTTATTTATATATATTTTTTGTTTTGTTTTCTATGTACTAGACTGAGCTGGCTCTATCTTCTTGTTGGAAGTAACTGCTGGTAATCATGTCACCTATCGCAGAGAATGAGCTCAATAATGCGCCCACCGATTCCAAGGGCGTTATGATGCCCAAAAACGGCATTCCCAGTAAGTGGTTTATGTTTTGACTTCATGTTTTATATTTGTATGTTCATTTGGTCTTTGAATACAGATGTTGTTTGCTTTTGCTTCTAGTATTGTTAAAAATTGTACTATTGGTTTTATGACATGAAGATTGTTCTGGGGTCAATTTATGTACAAATTGAGCTGTAATGATTCAGAATATACATTCACATTGAATAGCCGTTCTGAATTACTCGTGGCAGAAGAGAAGGGAAACAAAATATCATGGTTCGGTTATTTTACTGTATAGACAAATTTGTATGAGGTTTAATGTACTCAGTCACGAGCGATCTTCTCTGAGATCAAACAACATTTTAATCTAGATCTGATTAACTGACCCATAATAGCAGAAGATACCGAGCCAAGAGTAGAAGCATCCGATCCACAAGGTCAACCCGTGAACGGAGAATCCCCTGGTCACTCTGGTACAGAAAGTCGATCGCCCAGACAGCATCGTGCCAGTGTAGGGAGGAGGGTAACAGCACGCCCATTGCCGCATCATTCTTCCAGTTCTCTGAACTCGCTAAGCAGTCAACTCCACAGCCTTAGCTTTGACGCGGTTATTCAAGATGACGACGAGTCCGAAATTCGGCACCATAATAGCGAAGAAAACCCATATGCTCAGCGTTCGCTGCTCGCCCAAGTCCTCGACTGGTTACAGCACGAGAAAGCCAAGTCTACAGCGCGCAACCCAAGGAAAACTGGTGCCTCACACGCTCCCTTGCCAGATATAGCCGCCAGAGACGCTGCACATGCTTTAACTCGGGAGGGAAGTGACTCTCAAGCCTCAGAGGGAATGCTGGCCCTGGAGAAGTTGGAGGAGATTTTAGCGCAATATGCGGCTATTGGGAAAGAGGGCAGTTCATCTGCAGTGATTGGACGTAAGAGCTCGTCATCCTCTCTCAAGCGTCGAGCTGGTATTAGAGGTTTAAGACGGGGTTCAACATCTGATTCTGATTACTCGGACGCTGATCAACCACCCCCCAGTGCTGATGTTGTCCTCGACAACTCCAAAACTCTCTTGTATGGCGGAGGCGAAGCGGACAATGATTTTGGAAACCAAGCGGTGTTGAGCGGTGCCTCAACTAAACACAAAGAACATTGGTTAAAATTCAAATCTGAAATTGTGCGCTTGACGCATACCCTAGGCTTCAAGGGCTGGAGAAGAATCCCCCTTGAAGACTGTAGTAATATTGAAGTTGTCCGCCTCAGCGGCGCGCTAACAAATGCTGTATATGTTGTCTCCCCCCCGAAGCATTTACCTCGTCCATCTAATTCGAGTAGTTCGAGTTCGCTCGCGCCTAGACGCCCTCCCCCGTAAGTCTATGCCATTCAACCACTATTAAGATCTAACGCTTTAAACTAACAAATACTACCAGACCACTTCTATTGCGTATCTACGGGCCACAAGTGGAACATTTAATCGATCGAGAAAGCGAACTCCATATTCTGCGCCGTCTGGGGAAACGGAATATCGGTCCCCGCGTCCTAGGGACGTTCAAAAATGGCCGTTTCGAGCAGTATTTCCACGCAAAAACTCTCACGCCTAGGGACCTTCGCAACCCAGAGACTTCCAAGCAAATTGCTAAGCGGATGCGGGAGTTGCATGATGGGATCGATCTGCTCCCTGAGGAGAGGGAAAGCGGTCCGTTTATATGGAAAAACTGGGACAAATGGGTTGAGCGGTGCGAACAAGTCGCGTCGTGGCTGGACAGCGAAATCATCTCCACGCTCAATCAGTCCAAATTTGGAAAGGAATCATGGCGGCGACAGGGCTTTGTATGCGGCGCCACATGGCCAAAGTTCCGGAAACTGGTTGAATCCTATCGGAAATGGTTGGATACATGCTACGGTGGAGCGGCCGAGATCAATAAGCAGCTTGTGTTCGCGCATAACGACGTGAGTAAACTTGTTTTGGTTCTTTTTTGTTTTCACTTGGGTCGTTATCATCTAACTCACGTTTGGTAGACGCAATATGGCAACCTTCTTCGTCTCCAGCCTAGCGGCGAGTCTCCTCTTCTACTCCCTGCCAATGAACATAAGCAGCTTGTAGTTATCGATTTTGAGTATGCGTCAGCCAACACTCGAGGGCTGGAATTCTGCAACCACTTCGTATGTTTATATCCACTATGACACGCTGATCATGCTTTTCAACAATTGACTAATTTGTGCTAGACGGAATGGTGCTACAATTACCATGACCCAGAACGACCGTGGGCCTGCAATACGAAATGGTATCCTACTGTAGAAGAACAGGAGCGATTCATTCGTGCATATCTCACGCATAGGCCACGCATCTTCCACCCACCAGAAACCCACAATTCCCAGTCCGCTCCTGTCTCCTCAGCAACCTCGATAAGCACCACTTCAAGCACGGCAGCAACACCAGCATTTCATGCAACACATTCAAATAGCCCTAGAGTATCCCCCTTTATGCTCGACAACCAAGTCCCACCGTTTCCTACCTCATCTGCGCAGGATCATGAGCGGGCCGAGCAAGCACTGGACCTAGAAGCCCGACGTCTCCTCCGCGAAACTCGTCTCTGGCGTGCAGCTAATTCCGCACAATGGGCGGCGTGGGGGATCGTCCAGGCCAAAGTATCGGGGATGGAAGAAGCGCTCTTCGCCTCTTCTGTTAATTCTATAACGACCAAGGAACAGTCAGTTGCGGGAGAAGAGGAGAAAGCAGAGGGTAACACTACCGAGTTGGACCGTAGGAGCGAGGGATCCAGCGACACAATTGACGAGTCTGCGGCGGGCGAGTTTGACTATCTTTCCTATGCTCAAGATCGGGCACTCTTTTTCTGGGCGGACGTTTTATCGCTCGGGCTTATTAAAGAGGCCGACCTACCTCCTGATATGGCTGACCGGATCAAAGGGCATGTTCTTGGATATTGAGAGCAACGTCCGACGTACGTGAGGGAAAGGATGGGATAATCAGTGATGACAGGTGGTAGTTCGGCAAATCGTGCATCTGCGGCAGGATGTATATTTATGAGTATACTGTCCAGACACCTCCATACACACAACGACGAGGCGCGCTCTTTTCTTTTTCCTTTAATAGTATTCTTATTCTTATTTTCTTATTTTCGGATAGCTTTACAATTCCATTTTGCATTTTTCCCCATCAGTTCATCTCCTGAAATTGCATTCATAACCGAAATACGCTTTTGCGTACATTCTTCAGGTTCGCTCCTACGATTATCCTTTTTCCTACTTCATGTGGTGTTCCTGGAGGGCACCGTTTTACCATTTGCTGTGCGCATTACATCTGTTAATTTTTGACTAATTTCTTTCCTGCCCTTTCTTTTCATACTCTAGTGTGTTTAATTGGGTAACTTGGAAAGATTGCTCCAGGCGCTACTTATTTCTATTTATTTATGCTGTCCCCCTTTCTCTGGTAGGATGCCATGATTTTAGCTAAGGCATCAGGAATGGCTTTTTGACCTGGTTTTTGACCATATTCTCAGCTAGCAGTGTCGTTATTTAATCAATAGAGTATATTTTTTACATTTATGAGTTACTACGCACGCACACCGTGAAGCTGTCAGTGGAAGCAGTATTTAACAGGCAAGCAAGATAAAGGCGTTTAAGGAACTTTATGCGAAGCAAAATACGTTCCTAGTATTCCCATAATAAGAGCATCAAACTAGCCAAGAGTGTTAACAAAGGGAGTATGCAACAATACCAGAAGAAAATAAGATCCATTTGCCTGAATATCTATAAGGGTAATCCCAACAGAAAAAATATACCAACCCTGTCAAATCATGCTAAGGTTTTCCTCACTCCCTACTCCAAATCACTCCCACCACCTCTCCCCTTCCTCACTTCCAATCTCCGTTGGGTCTGTTTCTTGGCCCCTTCCACCCACTTCTCATATCCTTCCTCACCCTCCTTAATTTTCATCCCCACCACCCCCTTGGCCATCTCCCCGATGAACCCGACAAAATTACACCTCCTCAGTGCATTCTCCCATTCCCATGCTCTTCTCTTCCTCTTCTCCCTCTCCAACATCTCTACATCTCCGATCTCTTGCGCCCTCACCCTCAAATCCCTCACCACTGCCATTAGATTAAACCGAATCTCTCCCTCTGGGTACCTCGCAATCCTCCTTTGCAACACCTCAATAACCTTTTCCGGAAACGACCCTTCCTCGCACGGCCCATGGCTAATGGGGAACGGCTGCAGCCCATCCAACTCATACAAGACGCCATTGAACGGCGTATAGGCTATGAAATGGTATAGCTCCGCGTCCTCTTCAGAAACCGGCGGGCGTGAGGTCTCATCTACAAATGGCGAGGCGCGCGCAAAGGCATTATGCGAGTCGCGAATCCGCGCAGAATTGCTGAGCGCCTCACCGCGCAGGTCTGGCGGGAAGCCCGTTGTGAAGTCTTTGAAGTCGCGGAGCTCGGGCCCGATGTCGATGCGTGTTTGTGAGGATTGGGAGGCGAAAGAATCTTGGTTGAGGATTACGGAGAGGACGGCTTGCGTGCCGCAGGCGTTCTGGATCGTTTGAGCGGCGAAAAAGAGTCCATTATCGGTTGCATCGCGGTCGTAGGTGCCATCTTGTGGGGCGGCGGAGTCGCGCGAATGGCCGCTGGCCCATTTGAAGAGGAAGATTACGCCGTATACGGGACTATGGGATTGAGGTGGTGGTCGGTTAGTGGGTTGCTTGCACAATGAAAAAACATGAAAAAACAGTGATAGGATATGTGGATGGAGGGAAATTCTGTACCTTAATGACCTGATTGTGTCTGCGTCGAGGGATATGAGCTCTTCGAACTGGACGTCCTTGACGCCAAGGTTTTCTATCAAAGAGGTGAAAACGCCCTGCGTTCAGTAAATGGACACGGTCAGTCAACGGGAATAGTAGCCCGAGCAATCTCTAACAGGGAAAATCGGCCATTCTTCATAGTAGGAACCGAGGAAGATGAGCGGACGGAGAGCGACAAACCTCATCTGATTCGATGGTACTCCAGCCTCCAGCGTCCGCCATGATTCTAGCGGCTTTCTATATTGGGCAGTTTGCCCTTTTGATCTATTTTCTTGTCAATTTGTTTCCGGGTATCCCGTATTCTATGATAGTCTCTTCAAAATAAGTTAACTTGGATTCCGTACCCTTGAGCTTTGTTTAGAGGTCAACCAAAGCTGTGATATCAATGTTTTCATGATAAACGTTGGGAGTTTATGATATCAAAGGCCTGTTTGCATCTCGACAATGCAAACATGCTATTTGTAGTTTAGCGGAATTGTATCTCCTCCCCCAGCATCAAGGACGAACAGTCTTCTCGCTTTTGCGTTGATCAATAAATAAAAACAAGTAAATCTCAGGAAAAAAGACCGACGTTCTCAGTCGAGATAATTATACAACGATTCTCTATGTCAGTGCTGAGGCTAAAAACAAAATGGCCAACATTAGAGAATGATCATTCTTATTTTTGTGCCTACTAGTACTACCCATGCCGCATGCATCAACCTTTAATGCTATTGCGAAATTTTGAAACCGGGCAATAGCTGCAGTATTGGGTACGTGGAATAATGAAGATAGTATTGTACAAAGGGGTCAGGAGTTACTGGACAAAGAGCCCGGATTTCATGGAAAAGAAAAGCTATATGAAAAGTGAAGTTCGGTTAACTTTCTCGGTATGTTAGTGAACCTCCACTTTGCAATCAATATCTAAGGATATTTCAGTAAGCGTCACATTTTCTTGGTACCTAGAGGTTAGAAGAGGGGATGCCTATTATCAGGGTTATAGGCCCATACACATCCATAGGCTGGTTGCAATATCCGGCTCCTGGCTGTAAGCGTGTGCCTTCGCAGATCGCATTGAGCTTCCCAAACACCCTGATATTCTTGCTGAAGCGGCATATTAAGGGATACGCCCAAAAATACAGCATATCATTTAAGACAATTACTCGCATCATTGGGGTATTATTGTTTTCAAGGATAATTCTAGATACGAATAAGTCAGGAAACCTATATCGCATATGGGGTCAAATGTGCGTTTCGGTACTTATGCAGCTTGCAGCAGCACGAAAGGACCCATATTACTATAAAATAAAGTAAAATAAAATAAAATAAATCAGTAAACATCACCCCTCTAAGATGAGGAAATACAAGTGCTTCGCCCTCGGTTCATTCGATACGGGAACGGATTTCTTCAAGAGCAAAATTGCAGGTTGGAGAGACAATAAGTTTGATTCTAGAAAGTGTATGCCAACCCCCTAAATCGCTGATCGTGTCCTAAAGGCGTGGCAACTTGGATAAAGTTGGAATGCATTGCGGTGATATCGCCATGAAGCCCGGGGGAACAACCGGAAAATTTGCTGTGGGGAATGGGGTAAAACGATATATGATAATGGCCAAGATAAAAGGGTGTTGGAAACATCTCAGAGCTAAAGCATGAGTAAATTTTACTTCAAACTTGTTTATCAAAATCTTCTTATCCAGTAGCATGACGAAAAGAAGAAGAAGAAGAAGAAGAAGAAGAAGGAGAAAGAAAACCCAAGAGAGAAAGTTAAGCCCTTGGTGCAGTCAATAATGTTTCGTTCACGAGCGCAGCGCGGCACCGTTGGGCCAACAGATTTTCCCCCATATCAACGTCCCTCAAATAAAATTTTTTATCTGCTTCTCAAAGATCCATCTTGGGCTCAGGTTGGAGAATTTTCATTTTGGAAAACGACATATCTCCTCTCCCAAATCCTAGTTTTTTCGTAGCGTAGTTTTCCAATATCGAACTGCTTACCGAATTAACCTTATTTCTGCTTTGCAACAAAGTTCCCCCAGGCGCCAAGTGGTTCAGAACGTGATGGCGGTTTCCCCTAGTGGGCGTATCACATAGAGGAAGGCCGGCATTCGACCATCGTCCACTAAATTTGATAGGAACTTCCTACCTTACTCGGTCTATTCCTTGCAATCACATGCGCATGAACTTGGGGGGGAGGGGGTTAGAATGACAGTCTCCGATTTCTAGTATGAAAAAAAAAAAAAAAAAAAAAAAATAGGATGGAGTGTCCGGTACGTAGGCTGCTTGAACCTGTTAACTGGTTGCCTAAATGCTCTCTTGGGGGAGAGCGGGGATGCACATAGTCCAAACCATTTAGAAATGCAGGAGGCCCCTGGGATAGTCGGCCAATTATTAAAGTGAGGCATAGCATATCCCTCGCTAATGGAAGGGGAACAACACCCTTGACCAAGAAAGGCAATGTGGGAGAAGAAGAGGGCTAGGGACATCAGTTAATCAATCAAGGTTCTGGCTACTTTAGTATATCTCGGATAAACAGGAAAATGAGAGGCGAAACGATAGATAGGATGTCACTCGAAATACTACCTCCCATGAGCAGAATGATGTCGGATAACGTCAAGTAGAGAAAATAAATCAGGAGAAGTGTTAATCATATCTATGATCGGTTGGTTCTAACAATCCAGTATTTCCGAAAGCCTGGGCAGGAAACAGCCCAAGAAACAACATGCAATTTGGAGGATTCCCTTAGTTTTCATGGGTGCCCTTCTGTGGTCAAGTTCGCGCAAAATCAGAATAGTGGCCAGCATGCGACGCTGAGACCTAAAAAACAAAATGTGAAAATGTCTAAGACGTGTTCCAATCAATCAGTAGTGCCACGGTCCCCGTGGGGCAAAACTGGGAAGTAAAACTCTGTATGGATGCACAGCGAATGCACTTTCCGCGAAGAACTAGGAAGGCTAGCGGCAACCAAATCACCAAATCAAACTCCCGTTCGTTAATTCGAGAGAGGAAAAGACTATGTGAAAAATGAAAGGAGAAGGGTTACCGCAAAATTACACAAGACAGGCAAGGACTCGGCTGATTGAGTTAGGTGGCAAAGCTAGGTTGGATTCCATTGTAGCATCGTCGGGAGGGCGCTCCAGCCCTCCATCTGTTCTTCTCTTTCAACTGAGAAATGTCCTCGAGTATCAGTATCTGATTGCATGGATGTAGAAAGTTAGGAGAATGACCGACCAGTCCTGAAGGACCAGTCACCCTCAGGGGAAGTCATGCTGTCGATATTCATGCAGTCCCCAACTCAGACCGCCACTGTGACCATCTAAGACATCGTCAAATACTGAGATGCTAAATTCTAGGATGGTTCCCACAAAATCCGTCGAATAGGGTCCCGACGGCTAGATCATCAGGATAGAGGCCCACGATTGATCGAATGCAACGCTTGTTAAGGCCGTTTTTTCAACGAGAATGCGAAAAGCGGCAAGTCTCGTAAAGATCCACTAGCTCCAGCACCGTCTTGCAAAATTCGACTCGGCCGGTATGATGCAGGAAACTGCCTCTGGTTCCGAAAAGGGCAAGCAAATATTCCGCTATTCTGCAGACGTCTCGCCTAGAATGACCCAATTCAGAGGCATGACTTTTCAGTCAAGCTGATACAAATTGCATCCTTGAAAGTGTATTCTTCCGCCTTGGCTCCCAGCTCGCTTGAGGTTCCCCACGACCACAACGCCTGTGAATGGGAGCAATCCTTGCTACATCCAATGCTTATTGCCTCTGTTCTCCCACTGAGCAATTACTCAGCATGTGGAGTCCTAGTGGAGGCAATGCAGACAGGTTTCAAGAGATCAGCACGGTCGAAGTGCGTGGAGAGTAGGTGCTTTACCAAAGACATCTCTTCAAGTCCGCATAGATTTCCAATGCCTTGCTATCAACTGCTTCTCACACAGCCCCCAAGCTGACATTTCGACAAGTGTATCAGCATTTTGAAACAATGCTTAATTGCGGGGAGGGTGTGAAGAGAAATGCACGGTCCACAGCCCCACACAGCTCTCAATTTCGTCACGGGTATTATGTTTGTTGGATGATGCAAGGGGAGAATCTGAACAGTGGTTGACCATTCTTCGAGGAGGACTGGCAGTGCAAAAGATCGAGACCCCAAAGAGAAGGTGATTCCCCAAAGCGGTTAGCCTGAATGGGGAGCCGCAGTCTGCCTTGCGCCAAAAATAGAAATGCGGCCGCAACTCAAAACAAGAACAAAGTGTACTAGCGTGCTCGGTTCCTTGGTTCACTTTCTGAGCATCTTTGGCGACGATATCCGATCTAGTTGCCTCGGTAGGTATCGATCGATCTTGGCAGATTTTCAATTTGATGACACTCCATGATTTAATTTTCAAGGCGACCATCCCCTCTACTCATCATTATCATGGGAGGCTGAGCTTAGCTTTTATTTCTTCCATTCCCTAATAACATATTACAAACTTGCGCTCAAGCTGCATGTAGCCTCAACTTGATTTTTCCCGTTCGCGATCGGGCACACACCACTCCAGATCTCCACTAAGCCTATTTCCAATCTTAGCGATATCTCGTATAAAGGTCCAAGCCCCACCGATGATTTTGACAGCAACGGTCAAAATAATAGGCGTCACTAGGCGCGTCCCGCTTCTTCAACTTTTTTCCCCACAAAGGGAACGTGTCCTGATAAGCTAACATAGCCACGGCAAGGCTTTCTTCGGGAATGGCGCTGTACCTGACACGACATCCCGAGCTTCATTTCTTTTTTCTCTTGAAGTAAATTCTCGGAAACGAAGTAAGCAAGGTATGTGCCTGTAGGCAGACGCTCTGGTTAGAACTAGAAGCCTACAAGTCCTTTTGGCCAGACCTGCAAACCCATTGGATCGCTCGGCCCATCTCACCTTTCACAGCCTTCTTGAATTACAAAGCGAATAATCAAGGTCTAGTCCCTTGCCGTTCCATTTTCCGTAACCACCCACTTCGTCCGCACTAGGGATATGAAGTATGCAGAAAACGAGCAAGTATCTACCCCTGAACCTTGATGGTTTGAAACGTTCCCAATACCACGTTCGGACTAGTCGAGGATACCGCCCTGCATGCAAACGAGATGCAGTCATGCTCTCCACCAATGATAATTTCACCATGGTTCGATGTGGTTCGTTCGACTATCTGACGTTTGTCACCGAAAACGCTAAACGGCCTTTGCTGCGGATTGATCTACAATCTGAAACGTAAGAAATTTTAAGGCAGCTTGTCTTGTATATGCATATTAATGGGAAATTAAAATTTTTGTTTCAGAAACTGTTGAACTATACAATTTTACGCACGGTTGTCTTCACATACCGCCCAGACGATTAAAATCTTCCCCCCAAACTGAACATAGAAATGACGAGGTTCCAATCAATCGATTTATCTTGAAAGAAAGTAATCATTTACGAATGTGTAGTACAACGTCAATAACAACCTGCGAGGACAAGGAGCCGTAAGAAATATAGAGGATATACCCATGAAAGAACTTAAAAAGGTGGTATGCTTAAATTTTCCGTGAATGGCTAGGAGCAAGAGAGCACATTTTATTTTCAAAGAGATCGTGAATAAATATAAACAAAGAAACAAAATGAATTCCTAAGAAATATCCCGTGGAAGATCAGAAGAGTGGTGAACTGAAACAAAAAAGGGGCAACTCGTATATATCTGTTTTCATGATCGCAAATTGGAGAGGTATGAAAATGGTTTGTAGTAAAATAAAGTAATCAGTAGTTCGCTTCCATTATTGCTGCTTAAGTGATTCCCCAAATATAACTGTAAAATGCGGGTATGGGAGAAGAGAAATGTCCTGTATCAAAATAAATATGCTCCCAAAAAAAGAATTACTGTCTGAATAAGTCAACGAAAAAAATGAAGAATAAAACCTCCCATTCGTTATAGCCGTCGATATAGTCGTCATATATAGAAAATGGCCTATCAATCCTCACCGCAAATTCGAGTAAGTTAAGTCCACCACGACGCAGACGTTTATTATTTTCGCAGTTCGACGAATAGGGGCGAAGAGAATAATATTTTGAATGTGTAATTGGATTTTCGGGGTATCCGGGGGTAAATATGTGTAGGAAAGGTGCTAGTAAGGCTTCGCGTACGAGCCACGGCGTGATGCGGATGGGTCCCTGGATTTCCATGAAATGGAAATAAAAAAAGACTCAGCCGCATAATTCTTGCCATGTGTGTGTGTGTATGAATGTGTTTTCAAGTGATTCTTAGCTTTGGGGGGTTGTGTTGTGAGTGAGAAATTGGGGTGGGTGGATCGTGTGCAATGTGGAATCATGGATCAAGTCCAGCAGAGTTCGGGAATCACCAACCCTCCTGACACGCTGAGTGTGGGAGACTCATTGAAGTCTGCCCCCATAACTGGTGATCCATTTATTAGGTTTCCTAAGTATGCAGGATTGAAAATTGGCGAGTGGGCTTGTGGATTATGCTTGTAGTCACCCCCAACCCGATCATCAGTGTGGTCAGGATGTAGTGTTGGCGAGGTGGTGTAGACTTGTGATTGTCGCCGGGAGGTGATAATTGTTGGCATCTGGTATGGGGAAGCAACGATCGCGGGAGTGAGGGGGGAGTGGAGTGGCGATGTAGTGTAAGCTGAGTAGCCGGAACCGGTCGACGGAGAGGTGGATGAGAGATGAAGATTTGGTAGCGCATGATATGGGCTGTGCGAGCCAGAAGAGTACGTATCGAAGGAGTTTCTCGGCGACCACTGGAGACGGCTTCGGTATTCCGCGACAATCTCGCATGGCAGCTCCATCAGGCTTAGAGCCAACGGTATTTCGGGAGCAAATGGTTGAGAGGCTTTCCTGGTGTGAAGGATTCTTCGAATATCTTCGATTGGAAGCACAGCCATGGTGCCAAGGTAGGAGCCTCCGATTTCAGGGAAAATAGGCTCTAACGCCAATGCTACTCCAAAAAATTGAGAGAGCACAGCGAGCGCACCGAGGTCTGTTTCTCCGCCTCTAAGCATAGCTGGGGGAAGCCAAAAGAGCCACGTTCGTAGCGGCTGTAGTCTCTCGAAAGCTCTATCCGGCGATTGAACAGGCATATCGTCTCGCAATTGTTGAACAAAATGCAGTAAATCAGTCACTCTTTGATAGTGTTCCTGATTGTGAGAAAGTCGCTGGTGGATGTTCAACAAGCTTCCCAGGACACGATCTAGTCTCATTAAATCTTCGTCTTGGAATTGGCCCATCGCTCCTGAATAGCCTGGAGTTACTGGCGTTCTCGCACTTCGAAAGGCCCTCTGGGAATCCATGAATCTTGCCAATTCTGACTCTTCCTTCCACCACGGTTGCATCGAGTTAAGTACCTATGGATGGGGTCAGATTCCACTGAGAAAAAAGGGCGACACTAGCTAAGGCAGAAAGAAGTTCACTCCTTACAGTTGAGACACCCTGCTGAAGCGAAGCCCAGCTCCTCCTATTCGGAAATTCCGGTTAGCCCACGCTCCAAATTTGTTCAACGAAGGATTTTGCTTGCCATTCTGTTGCTTGCCAAGATAGAAGCATCGATGCTGCTAATATGGCATCTGAATTTTCCCGTGAGAAAGCACCAATTGCTTCATGGAGACCCTTCAAGGCTACACCCCGATGGTGATAAGCAAGGTTTTCGGTTTCTAGGTTCTGGGTCATCCAGGCCAGATGGGAAGCTGACAGCGCAAGAATCGCACTCATGACAAATTCATTCGACAATGCAATAGCCAAAAATCTAAAATTCCAGAATGTTAGGGTGATAGATGCCATTAATCAAATAGAACGATCAACTCACATGGGCATTTTCTGGGCCCAGACTGTACAGTTACTGTAGCCTCGTCGATGTAGGTCAATTGAAAGTCCGGCGATGTGGTGAATAAGGCGCAAATCAGTCCGCGAAAACTTAAACCAATATGCTCTAGAGCTGAGTTGGAGTTCAGGGAATGGCGGGTTTCCAGTCTTCAACCAGGCATCGATTTCGATATCAATCTCTGGAGACATGAGAAGATCCGGTCCTGTCCTCGGGGCCATTGCTTGCTCTTGGGGGATAACATTGTCCATGTAATCACAACGACAATTGTGTTTTGTGCAATTCCGACTACACAATGATAATGTTAGTTTGTTGGTGCCATTTTCACATTCCTCCACTTATTTTGTAGAAGGAATACCTACCATTGTGGAGTGGTCTCGTCACATCGAATATGCCGTCTCTTACAAGTCTTGCAGCCCTTCCTGGATTTCGTGTGGCTCTTGCGTGGTGGTCCACCTCCAGGCCCAGCCATATTTAAAAGAGTTCAAGTTGATGTTTGGGTTTGAAGTAATGGAGGTAGTAAAGCTTCTTGAAACCAAAGTGATATGATCATTCAAAAAGCAAAGTAAAATTATGTATAAAAATAAAAATAGAATATCACTTCGTATATTTTCAAACGAAGAAGTTCGAGAAGGAGTATGATCAGCAGGAACGAGAAAACGTTTCTTGGTTCTGAGCTTCGAGGGGAAGTTGAAGTATATAACTTTTTTCCTTACTGCACCACAACACGAGATGCGCATACCCCAGTCAACTCACGCACAGGAGTGCGCTACGTGGGTTCAAGCAAAGTGCCAAGACGCTTCGCCAAATCGAATGTAGGTAAATTGGAGCAAAGCGATAACAACGGGTGAGTGGGGTTACGAGAGGGTGGGAGGGGGCAAGGAGGTGCTTTGGCGCTATACTGCGGATGAAATAGGCAGTGAAGGTCGACAGGCAAAAGAGAATCTAGCCAGCGACAAGCAGCAGTTGAAAAAAAAACAATAATTTTAAACTGGGCAACGAAAAAAGATAAGACAAAATGAAAAATGAAAAATGAAAAGAAAAAAAAGAAAAAAAAGAAAATTAAGAGAATAAATGGACCGTATTGCAGCGCCTGATTGCCAGGGCAAGGGTTGAATCCAATCAATTAAAATACCCAAGTATGGGCACCCCTTTGTTCTGGGTCAAGCCAAAAATGCAAGTCAGCTTAGGCCAAAAAGAGAAAGCAAAAAATATTGACCACTTCCTTGACAGTCTCTGACGGGCTAAATCCTAAATCAAGGGCCTGGGTTCGGCTGCAGAAGCTAAGTTGGTGGGTTCCAAGTTGGGACCTTGAGGAGGCTCAGTTCGGGAGGTTCAGAGAAGGCATGGAGGGTAATTTTGCCGCACTATTACTTTAGGAATACGCTGGACAAGGAGTGACTTGCAAACTTGGTATTTTGAAGTAGCGGCATCCAATGTAATTTTGTTTTTGCAGATGACTCTCGGCTGGTGTATGGAGCCCAAGCCTTAGCGGGAACCGTCGTTGGAACTGCCACGAGCTTCTGGACAGACAGCATGATGATTCCCATGCAGGCTGGATCCGGCAAGTCGATACATCATATAGCCACAAATGGCATTTCTTGCCCTGGTCAATTTCGCTCCCGCGGATGGGGTTTCGTTCCAGCAGCCAACCGGATCCCCTTTCCCACGCTATTCTTGTGCTGAAAAAAAAAAATAAAATGAAAAAATGAAAAAATATCCTGCCGATCAGAGGTAGCACACAGCGTCTATGATACTCACTCTGGCTGGCGCCGTTTCTCGGGTTTGGTGTGTTTGGAAAGCCTTGACACTATTTGTTGTTGTGTTGTGTTGTTGTGTTGTTGTTGTGAGATCCTTTCATGAAGATCTCTCGCTAACAAGCTCTGTCAAAGCTGCTCCATGAAAAGCCGGCTCTAAATGGTTAAGCCTACAAGTTCAGATTCAATAAAATGAAGCCAGTAATTATCTTCAACAACTATTTTATTTTCTTCTTGATTATTAATTCGCCCATAGCAACATCAAATGGATGTTGCAAGGTTGTGTATTTCTGCTTCAGGATGCACTAATAAAGTGCCAGGCGGCCATCGGGACAACGCTTGGAGGATTTCCATCACTGATGCCAAGCATTGAGGCGGAGGCCACTGTGCCCGGTACCCGATCTCTTCACCATGGACAAACCGAACTGGTCAGAGTTGTGTTTTGCTTTTCTTTTCTTTTTTTTATGTTTTTTTCCCTTGTGGTCAAACACAACGTGGCTTGGAGACCAGTAATAGCCCCCAAATTTTATCCTTTTCAAACGGGAAAAAGAAAGAATAAGACTAAATCAAGCCAACCAAACCCGTGAACTGGCCAGACTAATTTTCGGGCTGTTTTTGTACCTCTCAAACTTCCCAGCGAACATAATTACGAGTCAGCACAATGAACCACCAAAATGCCATGCGATATTTGTCAGAGGAGGCCCAGCCGCAGTTTCAACAATGCCAACCATGTGTATCCCATGCAGCATGCAGGCTATCTCGTCGAACAAACCATGTCTGGGGTATGAAGTACGGAGTACAGACAAACTTGAACTTGTCATCAGCTAAAGAATGCATATGTCTTAGCTGGCTGGCTAGATAGAACGACAAAGAAACAAGTCAGCAGTGACTGTACGAGGGACTGTGGTTACTGCCTGCTAGTCTAGGATGGCACAGCCCTTGCAGAGAAAGTAACGAGAACTATCAAATAACATATTACTCCGTACAAGGAACAGCTTACAGGTTATCCAGTAACTACTGATAATTTGATCAAGGAACGACTCGAGAAGCATTGATATCAGGGGGTTTATCCAAAGACCATGTCTGGATATGTCCGCCCGGTCCCAACTCCCAATTATTCATTTCTCTTCCCATGTTGCAGATATTCCTTCGGGCAGTGGTTTTAACTGACCAAATACCTGGGCAAAGCTCTCTGATGTCTGCAAGCAGTACGGAGTAAGTAGCCTTGGAATATCGCAGGGTTTGTCAGCACATTGCTTTAAAGTTTTAACTAGTCTGTAGGGGGCTAGGCCCCAAAAGGTTAAAAACTCAAATGAGCCTCACGGCACGTCGGCTGAAATAATTTGGCCTGGCGGAGCAATTCGGCGTCCTTGTTGGAGATTTTGCGTCTCCAGGCCTTGGGCAGTCTTGGTCGGCGTTGGATTTGCCCTATGTGTGTGACTGGATTTGCGCTATTCTTAGACCATTAGCTTGATTCTCAAGTTCATGGTTGCTGGTCGAATCACAAGTTAGCAGCCAGACGAAATCGCAAAACCAGCAAAAAATTGTTGGACAAATATGGGGTTACCACTGCTGTGAGCGTCGATCCTTTTCTCCTGTGAAACATTCATAGGGCTTCCCAACTCTATTGCTTTGTGAGTTTTTGCTAATGGCAGCCACCAACCGCTGGCTGGGAGACCGAGGAGGATCAATCACGAAAGATATTGTTGCCTGGTTAAGTGTCAAGGGGTAAAACTCGCTCAGAGATTCTATCGATTTGGTCCTTGTATTTTTCATTATATTCATTTTTATCATCTCGTGTTTGATAATCATAGACAGTTTGTTAACTTCTGCATGTGTGAATGCGGAGGCCAATTCTGCCCAGAAAGGATTTCTCGGCAGGGGCCGGCTTTCACACAAAAATAATGACATATCCTTGGAGTCCATTCTCTTAATTTCGCCCCTTCAAGTAAATTTGATGGGGCTAATCTCTTCCCCGTCGCCTGCTAGGCTCCTGGCACCACTGGCTATGGAGCACTGCGTGAACCAGAGATGATCTCAATGGCGAGATCAAAGGCGATCCTCCTCCAGTATGTACACTTCGCTACCAAAATGAAAGCAAAAGCAATAAAAGCAGATCTCAACCAAGATGGCACCACGAGAGGACACAAGGTCTCACTCTGAAGCAACTTAGGCTGCAAAGCTCCAAAACTTAAGCCAGAAGTCGTTAGCTGAGCCAGGGGGTGGCAGCGACATCAGTGGTTCGATTAACGTGATTGGGAAGAGTGGGAGGTGTTGAAGCGGGATTTGGAGGGGGGCGATTTTAATGAGATGATAAGGTTGACTGCCAGGCTCAAACGCTCACGGCACCCAAGCGAAAAGTGGAAAAAATAATAAGAAAAAAATAATAAGAAAAAAATAAGCTAAAATACCATACAAAGCCAAAAAAATTGCAATTATTGGCTTGGTCGGCGGGCATTTTGCACCCGCGGTGAGGAAGAGCGTGCGAATCGATGGATTTAACTAAAACCCCTGCAGCAACCCACAATCTAAACCCAATCTGGAATCTCATCTTGCAATTCTTGGCGGTGGTGGGGAAAAATCCCAGTCAGACGGAAGGGAAAGTTCTGGGATCAAGCCAAGGGTCAACCGCGCTTCTGGGCGTTATTTAGGGGGTTGCTGCCGGGTTGCGGGTCGTGCGGCGCCCTTGACTCATGCACTAATTGTCTAGCGCAACACGGTTCGATGCCCTCCTCCCCGATGAAAGCTCCTCTTATTATTGCACCAGTTATATTGTAGATGGAAGCGATTGTGTGCACGTTTCCTGCCAAGCTTGCTCTTTTCTCCGCCCCGCCATGAATGCGTATTTGACCATTCTTATTCGGGAAGATGCTAGGTTTAAATCTTACCAACGGTAAGTTACATACGCGCCGGCAACCCAAGTTGACTGAGAATTTGGTGCTTGTCGCCAGCCCTTTGGCGCCAATAATAATGGTTTGACTCCTTCCCTCTCACTTCGTAGACTTTGCGTGTGGCCGGTCAATCTGCAGAATGGAATCTGTGCTGGAGAACGTGCCTGGTGGGCGTATTTCTAACAACTTGACGATATGTTCACGTATTTAGTTGCACTCGCGATTGAACTGCCCGAAGGGAAAAATGTAACTGTGAAAGATTATTTATTCTACGAACTTATACGGAGTTATCTCAACTGCAATTAATTTACACACCTCGTAACATCTGCTCCTGGTCTCAAGTCAAATCTCGGACGCGCAGATAACGCGAAACTTTTGGAATTTCAAACCGAAGGAGGGGGAGCGCTCGTGACTTCCCCAGGACGCACGGTCTTTTACCCCAACAATCAACCATCGTAAGAATTGGAAATCAACTTGCTTGGGTTACAGCAGGGCTAAGACAGCGGCACCAGCATCGACGACCGCAATCTTCCATTGGCCATATATAAAATACCAGCCACAAAAACATGTGGTCGAACCGGCCTTTTGGTTGCAACCATCAACCTGATAGTGTTACAGGAATCTATGATGATATCACTGCGATGGTTGTGTTTCTGTTAGTCATCTGATGAGTATGGGGAAACTAGCAACTAAAAAATTTGTCCAATGTGAAACCGAAAAGGTCCTTTATTTGGTTTCTGTTTTTGCAAGCATTCTAACAGGCAGTGTACATATTCTGCACCGCCTAGTAACCATCAGCAGAATTTGAAGAAATATAAGGTAATATCAAGTTCTTCGTAGCGTGGTCATGGGGTTCAGTTCACCAAGAAGAAAACACAACATGTAACTAGTTGGGCCAAAACCAAGAGAAAAAAAGCTTTGGGGGAGAGAAACCCCAAGTTCTATTTTTGAATCTGCCCTCCGCCTCCGCATGATTTTCTCGGCCAGGGCGTTTGTTCTTGAACAGAACGAACTTTCTCGTATCGACAGCGGATGGAGCAGGCAACCTTAATTTGACCAGGCTCTCTTTTCCAGTGATTCTTGATGCTTGTCTTTTAACAGAAACGATTCTTCTCATTGGCTGTTTCGTGCAGGTCCAACTAAGTTTGCGACTGGAAGGATTTAAAGTCTGCACAATTTGCTGGACAGCCCACTTACACAGCCCTGATTTGACAAGAAATGTGGGGATATGTTTGTTTTACGATGTTTATTCTTCTTTGCCGCTGCCATTTTCTGCAAATATTTGGGCCAGATCAAACATATTGTTTGTTCCCCCCCCCCCCCCTGTTTTGTCCTCTGTGCACCATTTTGAAAAAAACTGTGCTGCAATGAAAATATGAATTTGGAGCCATGTTTCCTGGTTTCTTCGGCGCGGCTTCGCAACAGCACTGACAACACTCCAGAAGATCCCTTTGCAAGCGTCCTAGTGTTAATTCTCTAGCTCACTATTGTTTGACTAACTACAATGGCCCAGGCGATTACCTCTTTGGGCTTTCTCTATACTTCCAGGTTGTGGGATTTCGATACAGTTTTTGGTGTTACCATGGGTTGAGGATCAAGATTAGCCTCCTCAACCACATGAAGTCCCTAATCTCATCCACTATCAAAATACTCCAACAAAAAGAATATGCCAAATGGGCTTCAAAATTACTAATTGGGCAGTTTATTCAGGGTATTGGGCCAGATCCACCCATGACACAATTTGCTGAATAATTCCCCATATACGAAATTAACTAATGCAGTAGTGACTCACTGCAGGGGTGACCTCGTCGACCTCGGTATGCTCACGCTATCCCCATATGGCACCCATGTTGTTTTGTACGCGCCAAGTGATGCCAGTGAAAATATACCACCCTTCCCTCGTGAAGGCGACAACATGACGTCTCTCCCGAGAAATGAAAGTAACATAGCATAGATCCAAGATTTGGGCCAAACTAAGCGAAATACAGAGTTCAGCAAAACAAACATCCCCAGCAGCGATCGCAACGTTTGGTTTCGGGAAGCTGGAAGGTTCGCTCGACGAAGGGGCTTAGAGGCAAGGTACATGTGGCCATGTATATGCAAAGTAGCCCCAAATACCTCTGATTTCAATAATCATTACTAATAATAATGAAGCGGCCAATTCCGCAGGCTGATGTCCCTCCCGTGCGCACCACAACCTGGCGGGGCCTGTCATCAACCTTATTTTCTTCAGCAAGGACACTTCCAGCACGGACATGATCGCATCCTGAAACAAACCTGCAGAACTTGGTGTTATTCGAGGCAGTGTTGGAGGAGGAAAGCGGCCTGTTACAGCCTCCCCCGCGAGAAGAGAAACCACGCTTATTATTGAAACAAGAATCTTTCTGAACGCCAAGTGGAACCCACAAAGCTTGAAGCAATGCCCACCCGAGCGAACACACTTGACGGAAAGCGGGCGCAGTTTCACATCTTAAATATATAAATAGTATGCACTAATGCATGTGATCCAGGTGATGCAAAACTGCCCAGATTATTCTCATTGACCGCTTGCCAACAGCCCAGCGAATAAGAAAATGGTCTGCCCAAATGAGATGCAGGGACGCCAGCCTTCCCGAATACGATCCAATGCCGTTCTTTGAACCGTTTTGGCTGAAGCTGCAGAGCGAGGCAAACGAAAACAAGAAAATTCAGCAAACCAGATCGTCCAGAAGAAATTACCAAGATTAATCGTTGCCAGAGTATGGGGTCAAAGTAAGTTTCACGCAGCAGGTTGAAACAAGGGCAAATATATTTTATTTTGAGAAATCCAGTCAATATTTGGAGCAAGGGAACGAACCATCATACTCTACTAAGACTGTGGAGATACCTTTTTTTGAATGGTAATAAAATGGTTCCGAAAAAGGCAGGTGGAAGACACTTGGCGAAACCATAATAATGTTTCCCCTCTCGCGACACGCCTAAACGTGACTTCAGCTACGCCTATTTCAAAAGGGGACACAAGAAAAGAATATGCCATTTTCGCATGACATCTATCTCTATCATTATCACCACCACCAACAGCTTTTCGAAGCGCAAATCCCTCTTTCGGCTATGTTCCACAACGAGTAAGTCAGGCGCTGTTGTATTGCCCTGAATGCCCAGGGATCATCCTAGAAAACCATGTGGGATATTGCAAGACAGCACCATTATTGGGCTCTTTCGGCCGTAGCTGAATAATATTAATTTTGGTGGCGGAAACCAAAAAGCCCCATAACTGCCCCATCTTTCCAGAGAACCGATCTCTTTGATCGACCTCACTCAGGGGCCCTAGCTAGCTCCTTTTGCTCAGAGCATAACGTGAAGCCCGAAAACTAGGTTCAAAAACTGTGGAAATCTTCCCTTTTAAAGGCAGAGGGAGCCACAGTTGATCGGTTCAGTCGCCAACCAGGCTGCTTCGCTTCCATAACTTTACTCGGTTTCCGTGACTTGAATCAAGCCAAAGTATCACAATAATGGCAGCGAACCGCCAGGATGTTACCAGTGCTCACCGTTGTCAACACAGCAAGCCGACCTGCAGGATCCCACATGTTTGCTGGTTGTGATTGGAGGGATAATGGGCCACTGGTGGCCCACGGGAGAACTTCTCTCCGTTGCTGTATTTTCCGGCTGTGCTGTCGGACTAAATCAAGCTTGAGCATGCAAATGCCTTTAGCTGGTTCTAAGTATAGTAAATCTCTGCCAAAACCTCAAAGCCTGCTTCGGCCACTCAAGGCTGTCTACGGACCATGAGTAGATTGTGGTGGGTATTACGTTGATGGTGTCAATTGATGGCTAAAATGTAGGATAATTTCTCTCCGTATGCTATTATTTGGCTGCAAAAAGGTAGCTTCGTCAGCCCGCCAAAGTCCGCTGGCTGGCCAAGGCGCTGGGACGGGACTCTTCTGTGAACACCTACTGGTATCAAAATTGATTGGAAAGCTAACCTATACCTCGGTAGAAAAGTAAACACGGGGTTAGGTTCGGTGGCTTTGGTTCCGATAGTTCCGTTATCCCGCATTTCCCTGTTCGAATAATTGGAGAATAGAGCGTGCCAATATGTATTTTTAATTGCCATGAATATCTACTGTACATAGCACTGTTGTTGTGTTGGTGAGCTTGAAATTGAGCTCGAAGTGGGGGGAGAGCCCCTTTCGTAACAGTACCCTATTTCGGAAACACATATTGTCCTAGGTACACTCCTGCAAGCCTAGTGAAATTAGCCAGCGCCATGCCGAAAACGCCGAGGAGCAGCCCATTTTCATGCGCCGCCAGGCACGATAAATTCAGCCTGGAAGATGGGGAAACTTCATTTTTGACGGTCTTTCTATTTGGCAAATCCTGTGAGGTTGGCATCTGGCTCCGAGAATTTTTGGGTGGGTTAAAACTCAATGTTTGAAGGGACGAGGTGGGCGACGGAGCTCCATTACATAGTAAACAATTCCGAAACTATAATTTTCAGGCGAACTTCCTGTTCATTGCTGGTGTCAAATTGTATGTATGAACACTGAACTGAAATTGGGAAACAGATTGATACACATCTTCAAAATTTTTCTGGAAACCAGCCCTAGTAATGCGAAAATCACGCGGATTTATTTAGGGATGTTTAGGGAGTGAGTACCAGGGATTAGGATTCGGAATTTCATGTAAATCAGACCCATTTATTATCATCAAATCTCGGTAGGCTAGATGTCGTTTGAGCATTGATCAGATAACGAATATCAAGAGATTTTGCATTATTACTCTGCGGGGATAATCTGCTGGCACGGTTGTACTCGATGGGGGCACAGATTGTGGAGTATATAAAATGTATATCGCCGCTTGCATCATGGGATGCTGATTGGGGGGGGTTGGATCCCTTGGAATGGAAAAACAAAACGTGGAAGTCGGTGAAAACCTGTTTGCGACTCCGTCAATTGGCTTAAACACTCAGTATTCGATTAATAATAAGGAACCGCAAATTGGTCCATGGGCTAGAGATGATCTGGGGTTCCGCGCAGTGGTTGGTCCTCCTGTTCGTTTTTGCTTGACCGCACGTTTGGCAATGTTGAGCTGCAAATCTTTTGTCGGGGTAGGGCGAATATGCGGTCTCGTCATCCGCCACAGTGGTGAGTGCCCACACGGCCAAGCACACAGCGTTTCTTTTAGCCCCACCTGATAAGCAGTTGAAATCAGGCGAGGGTTGCGGCGGTTAATCTCAATAATAATTAATAATGTAGGAA
The DNA here is from genome assembly GCA_002110485.1 of Emergomyces orientalis. NCBI lineage: Eukaryota > Fungi > Ascomycota > Eurotiomycetes > Onygenales > Ajellomycetaceae > Emergomyces > Emergomyces orientalis. Next base: position 117,566 of record MOWL01000074.1, read on the forward strand.
AAGAAACAGCAGCAAAAGCAATGAGAATGGGAATTTGTAAAACAGGGTCAGTGTTTGTCTTCAATTCATTCTCTTAAAGTTGCATCCTTCTGGCCCACTTAATTATGTTCTAGCTGTATCAATCAGATTTTCCTGTCGATGTGGACGAACAATTAATTCTTCATGCTTTCGGGGACCCAGCGCTAACCAGAGCTGCAAATTCCTTTCGCTGGCAGTGGTTGAGAAAAAGCGGCTCACAGTTTCCCCTCACTTAACTTATCTTTCTGGAACCGACTTTGGACCACTTAGAAATGAAACGTTTAGAACAGTTTATGCAATTAACAGTTCGCGTAAAATAAAATACTTGGCTGCCCGGATGTTCTCCGGCGTTACATAATCTGTACATCGCGAATTTTGTTGGTTAAATTTTATCTGATATGTATGCTTTGCTGGACGATAGTTCGGTGAATTCAAGTACATTTCTGGAACCGAGTTGTAAGGAGGCAGGGGAATGTAACTATTATTATTAATTAATTTTTGACCTGAAAAATTTGTAGGAAAATGGTGTTCCCGCAGAGTCCACGTGTGTATACGAGTCCTTACTATGTAGAACGTCCCAAAACGCTTCTGGAAGCGAATTAGCAGCAGAAAGAAGGTTAAAGAAGCCTCAAGCACTGGGATATCAATCGTATTGTTGCCGTGATGGCCATGAACAGTTTGAAGGGTCGATCCTGTTTCCATGGTCCGCTTGCAGCCATGATCATAGAGGACCGGGTCTTTTGCGACCCCTTTTTTTCTTCTTTCCTTTCTTTCACTTCCCGCAATTTTCTAATTTGGCTCGATTGATCAGGATCGGCCATCGACTGGCGAATACTAGTTCTAGGTAGCAATGGTTGAGGGGAGCGGCTCCACCAGGATGTGCAAGCAACCCACACGAGCAAATAGGAAGACAGATGGCACAGAGCCGCTATGATATGCGTCAGCCTGTTAAGGCAAATATTACCGGAAATTGTGGACGTGCGTGGCTGGACCGAGGACTACTAGGCACTGGTTCGGTGGTTGGCGAACAAGGACTGCTCGCTGTGACGCTCCAACATTATCCAACCTTAACGTAAGGCGAGTTAATGGAGCCTGCAAGGATGCTTTCCATCATCCATCAGAATCAAAAATATACCTCCAACACGCTTTCTTTACGAACACCTTTTTTGCTTTCAAAAACGATAGAGAAGACGCCAATCCGACGACAACGGCGTCGCCGATTGTCTAGCCCTGCTCTATTTGCAAACTGAATGCAAAACTCGATTTAGTTTGAGGCTCTGCTAGCTAGACATGCCCCCCATGGCAAGCTTCATTCAGGGGCTTTTGGAGAATTTGCAAATATGGAGAGAAGAGAGGATTAAATAAAATATATACACTTGTACACGCACCTTCGTATTGACCGCTGGGGCCCTGGCTCAGTATTCCGGCAGGGGACAAGGTAAAGGACAAAAAAACAATCGACATGTTCTCAATATTGAAGCCCCGGCGAAAAACCTGGATGTGTCACAGCTTCACTGCCGCAATTCGGGTACCACAATGCTCAAAAATAGACATCACAGGGCACGTCAGATTTTGTCTCTTGGTTCGTGTAATTTCTGTGTTACTGCGTAAAAACCCCCCATCCAATCTTTGCCAGGGCTGGCAAAAGATCTCAACCAATTTACACCATGAGCAAGTGTACATATATTACATGCAATGTAATGCAGAGATATTTTATGGTTCGTTTCACAGGCTTGAAACGAAGGTCGAAATCTTTCGCTTGTTTTTGCCTTTCTGGATCCCTTGTTCTCCTTTTAGATTTTGTTTTCTCTGCATGTCTTGGTTCCATGTTAACATGTGCAGTTGACACATTCGCAACTGTGACAAAGGCATTATCGTCGTGATATTATCAAACTGAAACAGAGAGGAGCAGTTCGCCCAGCTGAATTGCTCTCAAGGGAAATTAAGAAAACGAAACGAAAATATGCAGATGTCCAATATCCTCAAGTAGTACGTCCGAAATGTTACAGACAAATTTTACTGGAGTCTCATCCTCAAGTTTTTTCTCCGCTAACCACCATTTACGATTCGAGGCTTCTGATACGCAGTTGCCAGAGAGAAAAAGTCCTTCAAAAGCAAGAGAGTGTCCGCCCTGAGACACTCTCATGCTCGTGCTTATCCACGTGGCAATATTGACACGTCCCAACCTCCGCTTTTCGACCTCCGTCTTTTGTGAAACTCCATGTGGCCCTAGAAACAAAAGCGAGAATCGGAGACGAGCTGCTTTTGTTCCCAATAGCAAAGGGAAGTGAAAAGAAAGCAGGAAATCTAACAGGGTTTCTGGGATGAGCACACAAAATGCATCCTCTCCAAATCATATAATCTTGGGCAATCCTCGTGAAGCTTTACTTGTCCGGGGACAAATTTCGGATATGACGGTGTTTGCCGCATGAAATATACATATGGAAGAAGGAAAGTTGGTTTAGTCATCGGCAACTCGGCCCAACCATGTTTACCCCTTGGGTTTGTGCCCTTGAAAACGAAGGTTTCCAGCTCTAAATCGAGTATACGAATAGCAATAAGTGAAAAAAGAGGAAGAATAAGACTATTGTTTGATAGCTCAGTGGCGCTGATAAACTTAATGAATTATGGCTATATATATGCTATTTAATTACCTATCTAAATAATGCATTGCCTGGGAAGATGAAAACCACAAATATATACATACCGCGGTTCCCGCCTATTCTCTCCACTCATTTTAACATAAAAAGAGCAAGTAAAAGAAAACATAGGACATATATCCAGGCTAGAATCACCATAGTGATTGATTGCCCTTCGAAGCTTGCATCTGCTTAAGGAGAAAAGAAGTGAGGGAAGCAGGGAGCAGGAAGTGGAGAGGGGTAAGGTGGACAATAAATTAGAGTAGAAATAATCAAGAAAAAGGAGAAGCCGGGCACTAGGGTAGCCATGGAAGAAATGCCACTTTTATTTTCTTTACCTTTTTTTTCTGTTTAATGCTGCCTTCTTCCTAGATATTAGTCTGTCACAACCGTGCTGGGACACATCTGCTGGCGATGAATGCGAACATGCGATGCATGACAAGAAAAAATACGTGAACGGAAAACATAAACAGCCATCAGGTTGAAAAGCAGAAGCGATGAGGGCGAAGGATGACATGAGATCGCCTAAAACGGTACTGGGGGGAGTATAAGTTCCTGAGGTCAGTAACTGGCCAACTGATGAAGAAAGGAGATAAAAAGAACCGTAGAAAATGCCCTTGATGCTTTCAACCAGCCAACGTTATTTCGACGATCGATTCATTGATATCTCCATTGTCTTTTTCCATTCTATCCCATCGATAATTTCGCCCTCCATTCACGTATTTCTCTTTCATCTCGCATTTAACCCGGCCCCTTTTTCCCGTGTTTTCAAACGGCAGACATAGTGTTATCGTCATTCATTAAATCCTGCCATTTCTCTTAAGTTCTGTTATCATAAATGAAACAGGACCTAGGTAGGCATCCAAGTTCAGATCTTCCTCTCCTGCGCGGCTAGGCTGCTTTAGCACACCACCAATGCCAGAGCGTACGAACTTGCCCCACCAGTACCATCCCTTCCTTCAATAAGTTACCTATCAGGATGCTCATATACGCCATCACCTACAAATATTCCCAAAATTTCACATGAAACCCGACTCCCACCTCTTTCAGCCCATCACATTGGTTGACTTTCACTTCACAAATAAATGCACGGGTAAGCATATATAACAAAAAAATAAACCGCGTTGTTTTGCGACTGCTCCATGTGTATATTAATGAAATAGAGCGGAGTAGGATTTGGAAGTAAAGGATAACTAAAGGGAAGAAGAGTAGGGGAAGCCCAGAAAGAGAACATAAAGTTCAAAGCCAAACAAGGTGAAGAGGCCAAGGGAGAGGGAGAAGGAGAAAATAGAGGCCCCTTGAAAGTATGCATTGGAAAGTAAAGTATATAGAACTTGTAAAAAGGGATATGGCCACTTCTTCTTAAGAATGTATTGAATAAAAATGAATATAAATGTGCTATCATATCATTCATCGCCGTTTTGGAGGGGCTTTTCTTGTAATAACATTGACGGGGAATCTCTTTCTCTTAATAGATGATAAAAAATAAAAAAGTCATATTTGTGCTAGATATGTTAGACGTGATATGCTGTTTGGAGTTTTCTGGACACGGGCGGGGGCAGGGAGGCCATAAACGAGTTGAAGTCCGGGATTAGGTCTTTATATCCTTGAAGAACCTGTAGAGTTGGGTGCGTGTTAGGTTTTGTGGGCATTTAGAAATGTTGAGATAATACGAGAGTCATAGATGGGAAAGGCAGGGGGAGGCCTGAAGAGACTTGGAAGTTTTCCTCACCTGCTGGAATGATTGTTGCAAGTCCTGAAAATGGGGCTGATTCAACGATTTATGGGGGAATATCGCAATTGCATGGAAATAGTCCGAAAGACAGCTTTCCATAGCCTTTGGGTTTTCTCGGACCACTTGATTGAACCCAAGGAACGAGCTTGCCTTCTCGCGTGTGAAGTCGATTTTCGCCATTGACCGAAGGAACATGTCCGCAAACTCTCCTAAGTGCGGGGCAAGTTGTTGAGCGCATCCGATTCCCAAGCGACCCAATGCCATCGCGCCATTCTCGTTAACAGAATCGGGGACTTCCTCATTGCTCACGATTGCAGTGAGGGCCTGAAAAATATTTTCTAGGAAAGGGGCCATGCCAGCTTTGCTAGCAGCAGCAATCTCGCCAGTAGCCCAGCAAGCATTGTTAATCACACGAAGACCATTCTCAGACTCATCGTCCCTTATTAGGTTGAGATCAAGCTGTTTGATTAGGATGGGCATTACTGTAGGAAGGACGGGTTCGAGGGTAGGGAAAATATTGATCGCACAATCACCAAGGAGGGCGTATGATGATATCCGCACTTCCCAGTTGGGATCTTCAAGACAAAAGCGGAGAAGTTCAAAGAACGGTGGCTGCGATGTGTTTACTAGTTCAGAGCTTTTCTGAGTATCGATAGCCTGGATAATCGCACCAAGCATGTCTAAACTTGTTACCAGGAAATCTTTATCCGGTTCCTCACCAGTATTGTGATTAACGGCAGTGAGATAATCCTGGATGTTGGTGTATATAATTTTAGTGCACCTGGCGAATATTGGGGGAGCAAACGGTGAGAAAGCATCTCCATATGCGGCAGCCACGTATCCCAAGCATTCCAATAATGGGAAAAGTTCTCTGGACTGGTCGGATAATTTGTTCCATCGTTGGATAAGCGCAGGCATGAGAATCTCCACCAATTCTGGTTTCGCTAGCTCAGACATAACGCTTTCAGCCAGGGTTTGGACACAGTCGTAAAGTACATACATGTTTCGGTCCTTGTATTTTTCGAAACAGAGAACGAACTGTCGCAATATCGGCTGGCAATAAGGTAGAAGGTTCGCGTCCGATTTCATTTCTAAACTCGTGAAGGCTGATGCAGCTGCCTCTTGAACTTTCTTATTATTATCCAGCATCCTGTGCAGAATCCCTTCCATCATCGGCTCGAAAAATCGTGCCTTTTCGGTGGCATCAAGGTGTGCAGCCCACTCTGAATACCTCCCGAGACACCAGCAAGTGATTTTCCGGACGATTGGTTCGGGATCGGAAAGGAGGGATATAAGGTAAGGGATAAGTTCTGGTAAATGGGGTGTAACGGTATCCATACAACCATCTGCAATAGCACCCAGCGCTAGAACCGCAGCTTCTCGATTTGTCCACTGGGCATGCCGCAGGTTATCTTTGAGATATGGCAATATTATTTCGAAAACAGGTTGATGATAAACGTTGGCGAAAACATCTAGCGCGGCCGCTGAGCATTTCCGTAATGTCCATTCTGCTTCGGGGTCCTCATCCCCAAACTCGTCCAGGTCATCTTCTATTTCTCCTTCACTCAGATTATCATCGTCGGCGACAGTTTCATTGGTAGTGTCGCCATTGGGCTTGCCATCACCACTAGCTAACTGAACCCGGGAACTTTTAGATTTAGCAAATTGAGGCTTCAAATCTTCTACCTTATCTTCGGTTTCCGCGTCATCGTGCTCTCCGGCTAAAAGTATCGCGTCGTCTTCATCATATACCATACTACGAAGAAGCACGGGTATAATTTTACCCAGATATGGCACCAACGGTTCTTGTAGCTTTTTCTGTCCCCCGACGGCCAGCCAAAACTCTGCTGCATCCAAAGCCAATTCCGGGTCTTCAGGGTCATGCTGCTGCATGAGTACATATTCCACCAGGCCTGCGATGTGAGGAACAAGTTTATCCGGGGCAATATCCACCAGCTGAACAAATGACTGGCAAACTGTCCTTCGAACATCGGTATTCGGGTCGCTGGCAAGTTGGAATACATGATTAAGAAAGGTATCTAACGAGCCGATTAAAATATCCGGTCTTTGAGAAAGGAACATGTGGATTGTTGCTAGAGCGGTAGCGCGGATCTTTGGGCTAGGATTCGATGTGCATTGCATTAGTCTTGGGAGAATAATGTTTAACGGTCGTTGGCCCTGGAAATCTTTATCTAGGAGTTTTTTATTATCCTCGCAGACCTTCGAAAGCGCTGACATCGCGGCCTCCTGGGTTAAAATCGGCACGGATCCCGAAGAGTTCGAAACTAGGGAAAGAAGTTCGTCTAGCAAATTTGGCCATGCTAACAGACCACCTCGTGCGACGATTTCGGCAATTATGGAGCCGGCCGAATTGCGAATCTGGGGCGAAGGATCTTGAAGAACTGAGAGCGCAGAAGAGCGAATATATGCCAGGCTCTCGGGTGTAACAGTACCATATGCGACCTTAAGTTTAGTTTTTAGGTTCAATGATGCTGCCACCCGAACGACATTATAAGTTTCAAGGTCGAACCCGATCTGAGGGGGCGGTTGAGGGGTGCTAAATAGGTAGGTAAGATAATTTGCAAAATCCGGGGAGGTTGTAGCTTGCACCAGCATCTACGAAATAATAACCGTCAGCTAAACATTCCTAAGAGGAGAGAAAAGGCTTGAAGTGCGCAATAGTTCTTAACAGATAGCGGAGCACCATTCGAGGTGGGGTATGACAAAGGGGGGAGGGGTTTCGGAAACGCACCTGTTCAGCATGTTTTCGGGCAGAGCTATCGCTTCCGTTCAATGAATCATTTAGAAATCCAGCCAATTGCCTCAATGGTTCGTCCTGCGGTTGCCACGCCATGGTGATAGAGATTCGTAAGGGTATCGCCAACACAGAATTAGGGGCAGCGCGGAGCTCTGGTGTAGTTTCAGTTTCACTGAACGATGCAAACCCACAAGCAGCTTCAGGCAGGGCGCCCCTATCGCCAATAGAGAATCTTCCGAATCACAACGCGACTCTTTGCTCTGGGTTTCCGGAGGTATTTAAATGTTCGTTGATGAGGGATGCGGTTGACTTCTAAAGCAAGACAATTTAGCGTGGATGGCGGGGTGCAGATATAGGCTTGGTGGAGGTGGAATTGAAATCTGCGAAAAGGGAATGACGTTGCGGACACCAACGTCAAAGACCGCAGATTTGATTTGCTAGAGAAAAGTCCCGCAACCCAGGCAGAAAATAGAGACGAAAGCGCGGGCAGGGTTGTCTGCAAGCGGGTGGAATTTTTGCGCGAGGATGTTCTTGTGGTGATAGCACCGTTGAGGGTTGGTGGTGGTGGGAATGTCCCAAAACGGCTAAGAGGGCGGTGGCGAGCGGCAGAATTATTGGCGTGACATAACCTCACCACACCACACTTTACATAGACGGGTAACCTGAACGAACGTCTTTTTTGCACTTTGATTCCATATAAACCATTGACCATCCCGTTGAAATGGCTGGCAATGCCCCAGCAGTGTAGGATTATCAAATTTAATTTACTTCCCCAAATAATCCCCAGAAATTCGTTGGCCAGGCTATTTCCTTTGTATTTGGCTGGTGCCTCAGGTTGGTAACGAGTACATATTGATCACCACCACATTAAGCCACGGCATTGGGGCTGTGGGTTCATCTCCAGCCAAGGGCTATTTCCCTCAGTTTAAAGCGAAAATATAAGGGCTTGTGTGGATTATGGAAATATATACGGAACGTAAAATGGAACAAACGACGCTCTGAAGCCCGGTGTCGCGTGTTTGAAATATGCAATGCATGTCATGGTTGATCAGAAATCGGATCAACGTTGCCCCCCTTGATATAAAATCGCTCATTTTTCGTATCGCATACGTTGCTGATTATTTAGGCCCGAGAAGGGAAACGAGAAAAATTGATCGCCATGTCCGAGCGAATAGATAGTCCACGAATCCAAGTACACAGGCCCCTGAAAATGTTTCCGCTGGAGCTGAACCAAGCTAGATGCATATTACTTTTATTCAGCTCGTGGACTAATGGCCCTTGGCTGTGTTCTACTTTCCTTCTAGAACATATTAAATTCACAATTGACTACGAAATAAGCGGCCCTAAATTGCCGATAAAGTCTGATCTGGTAATTGTTAGGTCCCAAGCCTTGGGTAATAATAGGAGACCAAGGCGCCCAATATGTTCCAGTTTTTCTGCAAATGAATCGCTTTTCTCCTGTCATGAAGAGTGGTCAATCTGCCAGATACGCATAAGTTTTATTTCACCAAATTTACCTCTTGCTCGAACATCTTAATTGAAGACAAGCTGCTGTTGCTTCCAAACACCTTCTTAAACGTTACAAATGAGTTTTAGCTTCCAAGGCATCGCACGAAGCAGTGTCATCCTGAAGTAAAGTTCTCTGATGATACCCACTTGTGATAAATATACAATCAACTATACAGGATAGATCTATTGGGGACGGCTATCAACTCCGTCCCAGACTGCACGGAAACGTTCTGGCAGTCTGGACCGATATCGTGAAGGGTGTGGGATGTGGGAAAATGCCAGTTCTGCATCGGTGAGCAAGGCTATTGAGTCCTGGAGATCTCCACGTCGAGTGTTCTTTAAAACTACCCATCTTCTTTTTAGGAAACCAGAGTTCATCGATCCGACAGTTATGGGTTGGAAGTAGATGACTATATAGCTATCTATCCTCCCACGACGCATGCGACGTATTAAAACCGGGTAGGTTCGCAAACAATCACTTCTTAGAGGCTAAACAGAATGTTTTGAATGTTACAAATATGAAACAGAATTTAATATTAATAATCCAACTTTCTTCCACAGTATATGTATAAGTGTATATGAAGGGATGTCCAAACTATTACCACCTGGGTATCAACCTGTATGATGCAATGCATGTACGTAGCTCATCAACGAACAAAAATCAACGAAATCGCAAGATGCCACAAGTTCAACAAAACTACAATAAAAACAAAAGAGGAAATTCCCCATCTCATCTTCCATTGCCCAAAAGAGGCAAAGAAAGAAATCATGGAGCCCTCACGCCCATACCAATTTTTTAATATCAAACACCAAATGCTCCAAATACCCCGTCCGCTTCTTCGCATCAGCCACCGAAATAATTTCCACCTCCTCAACGATCGAATGCTTATCAACATGTCCCGAACCGCCGGTGCTGGTAGCGTCGCTTTCATCCAACGTGCCCCGCATAGTAGTGCGCTCAATCTCTTCACAGAGCGCACGCGCGGCGTCTTTTACGCTGACCTGCATATTGTCAAGGGCATATCTAGCGGTCATGTTGGTTTGCGGGAGAATTTTGAACGCCATGAAACGAGAGGCGGGGCGTTTACTGCCGCTGGGTTTAAATATCGAGGAGAAGTCCCATTCTGGACCTGCGGTTGAGGTATTGTCCGCAGAGGGTTCAGGGGAGGACGAGGATTGTTGTGATATCTGCTCAAAGAGGCTTTGGAGGGAGCGCGTGTTTATACGCAGCGTATTTGTTGCGGCTGGTTGGTAAGTGATTACGACTCCGACGTTGTGTTTCGGGTCCATCTGGACGTCGGTGAGGGTGGAGGTGATGTACGTGCCATAGTTGATGCTGGTGATGGATCGAAGGTCAATGCGCTCAAAGGAAATCACTTTGTCCGTATCCCAGTCGAAGCGACAGCAATAAACAGCTGCATTTGTCAATAAAAGGACGGACTGCTCGAATGGTAGTGAGCGTAGCGTATTCGGCTCGTGAGGGCTAGAAACCGTCCAGCCTCCCACGAGTTCTTCGGACTCGTCGCTGATCACAATTTGGTAGCTGGTGTCGATGGCGTGCTGCCGTACCTTCTCGATAGATATCCCTGGGTCAGCAGACATAAGGTTCATCTCGAACTCGTCGAAAACACGGGTTGTGACGATCCCAAGTAGGTAGTCGATACAGGCTTGGGAGAAGTAATCATTGACTATATTGTTGAAGTAGCGCGATAGCGTAAGTCCTAGGTCGTTGAGGGCTCCGCGAACATCTCGTTTCCTCGTTCTGGTGTAATCGCCTTTGAGGGCAGCGGTTGAAGAGTACTGTTTAGAGATGGCATCCCCGTTATCGGCCCACAAAACGTTGAACCACTGCGTAGCTGTGCTAGTTCGTAGGTCGATAGAGTAACCCTCGCTCTCGAGCTGCTTCTCCAATGCTCGTTGTCCAAACGCACACTGCGCAACACCAGTCCGATCTAAGCAGTCCATACAATTTGTCCTAACGATGCCGGCCTGGCTTTCCAACACCGTATTTTCCTGTATGACGGTGTTGCCAAATCGATCTAGTGTTCCCGAAATTGAATCAACGAGACGCTGGACGTTCTCGAACTTCATTCCACGACACTCTGCGTGGAAGTCAAACCAGTCAAATCCAATTTTGGGTGAGTCTGCATTGTCACGTTTGTTATAGGTGTCCACAAAACTTTCGTATGTCTCTCCAATATTAACTTCGACACCGTGTTTATCTAGGAGACAGACGGCCTGAATTTCGCTATACCGCCTGCTGAGATCGCGGAAGTGCCGGGCAGATGACACTTGATTTGTTTCGATGGAATGGCGGAGAACAGGTATGGGTTTGAAGTAATAAGGAGATTGGGAGAAGTAAAGAGGCATTGATCCACGAACTTGGAGCAGAGAGTACACCTTGTCCGAAGGGTTCCATGATGGCTTAGATAGGATTTGCTCGGTTTCAACAGAGTTTGCGACATTGCCTTCGTCGTCTACTCCTCTTCGAAGATATCGAAGTCCCGGACGCTTAACTGACCGGCGTGAAATTAACGTGAGAAGAAATGTGTCAGATTCACCCTCAGTTTCCGCAATTGTAGCCTCGGCTGGTTTACTATCGGCTTCCACTTCTGGGATAATCTTGACACCTTGAGCGTCTGCAGACTTGGCGGACTTCTCAACGGTGAATTCCTTCTGCCCCACAAACCCTTGTATCAGGGGAAGGACGAATGAGTGATGTCCACTTTCGATAAAAGGGGTCATCAAATAACGATTCCAGAAATACTGTTGCCAAATTAGTGAGGCTCGACAAGCAGTGAAAAGAGGAAAATGGTGCATACTAAGGGGTCTGCCATTCTATGTGGCGGTACTGGCGATGTTTGGGGATCGTGGACACCAAACTTTCTAGTGATGTCGTAATCATAAGAGTAATAAAAACTGTGTGAACTGAACATCATCTTCGTATAACGTAAAAATTTCGGCATTAGATCGTACGTTGCCGTTCCTGTTACGGGTGTGTCTACTTCCTGAGGAGCAGAAGAAGCTTTCTGTCCTGTGGACGAAAGGTCATCGAGCTCTAGGATTTCATTTTTATAGTCCCCGCTCTTTCTTCCTCTAACGGAACCTTCTGCAGCAGGGTCGATTATCTCTTCAAACCCCTTGCCTTGCATCCGCCTATTGTCATTCGCCCATTCATTTTTGGAAAACCAGCGGGACGCGAACCTGCCGTACCGGCCTCGCTTTTCAATAACATCCTCAGCAATAGTGCTTTTTTTCCTACCCCTACTGTCCAGCGGAGGGTGTATTTCTCGGTCTGTTGAATCTGGGACTTCTAGCTCGACATCCTCACTACTGCGACCAATTGACAGATCGGTCTCACTCTCAGAAGAACGGGCTTCGTCATCATTGGCCCATCCGCCCTTGTTGGAAGAGAGTTGGGCTTGGGCTTGATTGATCGCCTTGGCTGCCTCAGCTTGGGAGGAAAGAGGAATGATAGTTACACCTGTAATGACAAAAATAGGCTTTCCAAGGATCTGAGCCACCTGTTGGCGCTGGGTAATGGATATAAGGAATGAGAACGACGCGAGAGAGAGCAGACCTATCGGGTTATGGAAAGACTGTCAGGTTCCAAAAATCGATAGTATCCAGGATGAAGTTACATACCGATAACGCCATGAGACTCCAAGCAAACGTCATTGGTGCTCGAGGCGGATGGCGGGGAATATATCCGGCGGGTTCTGTATTCAATCTGTACACCAGAAGATGGATTGCTAGTAGTATTGCGTTGCGATGCTGTGTAAGGTTGAAGGATAAGCCCATCCACAGCAGCAAAAATCAGCAGCTTCCTTGCCAGCCCCGGCATTGTCTCGTAGTATTACTAGCAGGGTCGGACATCTGACTCTTCATTATTGTATCAAGAAAGTTTTGACAGTAGCCCCAATTACGAAGTCAATTGCCCCGCGGTTTGATTAGGGTTGGGTTAGTCAGCTGATACAACGAATGAGGAGATATACTAGCCCAAAACAGGTATAGTGGGAGCCGCAACTCTCGGCACCTCGGGAGCTTATCTCTTATCTGATCGGTGTCATCAGCGCTGTCAGTTTCCAAATATTCCAATGCGGATATCGCTCCATTTCTCATCTTCTTAAGACTGCCACGCTCATCAGCTGCCCTTGAACCTTCAGATACACTTAGGGGTTGTTCATATAATACTTGCGACAGTGGCTAGTTTACTATCCGTAACTCCCTTTCCCTGCGATGCCACTGTTCAATAAACTTAACACGTGGTTATGAATGTCCTCAAGCCCAGATGGTTTAGGCTGTCCCAAGCACAGAGTAGAGAGAAAAGTCTACACTAGGAAAAGGCACTATGACCATGCTTTTTATTTGGAATTTATGATGGCCCTTGGTCCGCGTGAGATCCCAGTCGGTGAATACCCTCAAACATACTAATCTCCCGTCGTCCTACCAGGCTGCCTACTAAGCCCCATCCCACCTGATACCCTCAAAAGATTTGGCGAGCGGGAGCATCTAGGAATGTGAAGGGCGATTAAAGGTATAATCAACTCCAGCGGATCAAATTGATGAGATAAACCGATTTCTGTTTGTTAAAAGTTTACACAGCCCCCAATACTCTCATTCGTTTGAACAATACCTGCAATTGTCAAGTGAGCTATGAGAAGTTGAATGATGGATGACATATATAAGGGATTTTATCACCACATATATACCTGTGGTTGCTCATCTCTTCCTGATTTTATTCATTATCTTCACCCCATCCCGTCCCCTCTTGATCTAGAGTGATTCAGTGTTACACACTACCGCACTGTTAACTCAATTGAGACATGATACAACAGATTGTTTCCCATTAGTTGAATGTGTGTGGTGCATGGGTCTGTACACGTACATCTGCTCATACACAGAGAGAGCTCAGTAGTACGCATTCTTTTTCTGCAGAAAATCAGCAACATGCATATATATCAGCATTACATGCGCCTTCTCATGATCCCTCCTCATGATATTTATATATATATATATATATATATATCTTGTCCCTATCCATGTTCTCAGGCCTTCAAAAAGAGCGAATCGAACCTGCCTGCATATATCCTAACAAATCAAATAAGGGGGGGAAATGAAAGCGAGCAAGAAAAAGTGAAAGCGAAAGAAGCATAATGCAACCTCAGCTAAAATCTGACAAAATGGGGGAAATAGAATTACGTGGGCATGTACGCATGTACACGTATTGTGTACATTACAAGAATCGTAATGATAATTATTAGCTACCTTGGTAAGGAGCTAATAAACCCGAGATTAGCTGTGGCAACAGGAACAAAATGGGGGGGGGGAATAAATATTTGAACGAAATGGAGCGGAGCAGAAAGAAGAGAGGGAAGCGCCGAGAGAAAATATCTTAATAAGGGAGAGCAATATGGAAAAAAGAGGTTTCGTTCATAACAGCCTCCCTGTCATCGTCGCCAGTGTGAATTTGTTTCTTTTCATGTACCTATTTTGACTTTTCTCTTTTCAGAGCTAAATAAGTTTTGGTTATTTTTTTCCTTTCCTTTTCAACCACGAAGGTTGAAAAAGAAAAAAAGAAAGAAAACACACGAATACAAAATGAGTAAAGGCAAAGAGAGAGAGAAACAAGAAGCTCAGAGAAAAAAGAGATATAAACTGCAAGCACAGCCCACACGGGATGGGGATAAATAAAAATGGATAAAAAGTAAGAAAAGAACACAAAAAAGAAAAACAAAGACGCCCTAATACTCCGGTTTTCTACAATGCATATGCGGCCAAAGGTAAGAGAGGGAGAGATTCGTTACCTAGCTTAACCTAATATAACCTGACCTGGCCTAACCTAACCTGGATGATCAATATGTCCGCCCAAACTCGACCGAAATGTAGGGAGAAAGAAAACAAAAGGAGATAACCCCGCATCATAGAATGTTGTTGCTGTTGCTTGATTGTCGAATCCGGCCCGACCCGTATGACCATGATAAGGAAGGGAAAAAGGAATGGATCGTCACAATTGTACATATATTTTCGTGACCGTTTCCATTATATCATGGGCAAAACCCCTTTATATATCCGGGAGGGAGGAGGGAAAAAAATGTAGGTTCTAATTTTTTAGAGAAATGTGTTCCGAAACTGAGAAGGAGACGTGGAAAAAAAAAAAGAAAAAAAAAGAAAAAAAATATAATCGAGACGGGAAAATTTCCAAGTATTTTTTTTATCTCATGTCTCCGGATCCTTCGGCGTGATTGGCGGGTGAGCGGAGCCGTTGCGTTTCTGCGTCGAGTCCTCTTGATCATCATGGTCGCTCTCTTCCGTGAGTTCTTGTAGGCCAAAAGCGCCTGTTTCGACGTCGTAAGAACGAATTAGTCCTTCACGGTCACTCGGGCCTCCGTAATAGTGAAGACTCGATGAGCTCCGTCGATGTCGGTCGATACTTCTTCGATTTTGCAATGACCGGCGGGTCTGAATGGATGCAATTCCATCGGTGGGGACACCATCCTCTTCATCGGTTTTTCCAGCCAGTGATTTACCATCGGGGTCAGTTCTGGAGAGGTTCAGGAGGTAAACTCCGGAAAAGATAACAAGGAAGCCGCAGAGGAGGGAGATGGTGTTGACACGGTCAGTCGTATTGAAGCCGTGGAAAAGGATGAAAGAGGCGCACAGCGTTGCGGTCGTAAAAGTGACATAATATAAAGGATTCACTCTACAGGAGAGGATCAGAACATGGGCTAACACAACATACAAAAAGCTATGCAAACTTACATCGAAGTTGAAAATTGGCTTAATGCCTTATTGAAATAGTTCATCTGTGTCAGGATGCAGCATACTACTACAATAGCAAAGGCATACGTAGATGGGTGCGTGAACTGATTGTGACCAGCCAGAGTCAGCTTCAGCGCAATCCCAAATGCTTTGACGGACATAACCGAAACTGAGCCGACGGTCGAGCAAATTGAAATGTAGATGAGTGGGTTTTTCTTCCCATATCTCGGGGCGACTCTATATATCATAACGGTTGAAAATATGGCAACCGTAACACAGTAAAGAAGAAAGCCTGTGCGGATACTTAGCTTCGTCGAATAATTTCATTTTTGCAAGAGAAGATACTAACCTGGTTGGATAGCATACTCTAAAATCTCGTCAACCGTTTCGATTTCTTCATCTGGAGGAGCATGGAGAACAATAATGACGGAGCCAAGTAATGACATTGCACAACCCATCTTCCCAAGTACTCCCAATCGTTCCCCTAGAAAATATGCCCCTAGCACAGCGCTGAACGATATTAGTACCCAAAAATGCTCCGGGGTCCAAGCCAGGGACTTCATACCCTATAAGAACGCTGAGCGCCCCCAATGGCGTCACTAGGATCGCGGGCGCAAAGGCATAGGCTGCGAAATTCGCGATTTCTCCAAGAACCACTAATTTGTTTTACTCAAGCGTCAGTGCGATACCAATTGCTTGGCGATTGGATCGGGTGGAAAAGGGGGGTCCGTACATGTTATTATTCCGCCCCACCATATCGGGCTCTTCAAGTATGAAAATCCGTCTCCCTCAAAGCCATGCCTATTAGAAGCATCCATTAGGCCCTATAGTACACAAATGTTAGATAAGAAACGAATGAATTTGAGCGCAATGCGTCTTAAAAATGCACCGGCCGGAAGTAGCTTCGCAGAACGGACCTTTTTAGTGATTACGAAACTACTGCCTATAGAGCAAGAACCGTGAGTACAAGTTTGATCACTAGCATAACTAAACACCATGGGACGGATGGTTTATTTACCAATAGCCATAGTTGACACAATGGCAAGCGCCAGTCCGATATACCTATAGCCAGCGAGAACCTGGATGTTAGCCTTCGCAATTCCATTTACCATCCGCGGCCACATAAAACGGAACCGGATTGGGAGGCTAACTTGTCTGAAACCATTATGATATAAATTCGGAGCCAGTCGCTCCCGCCACCTCGAGTACCTCAATGCTAATGCCGATAAAACAACGCCGGGCGGAATACCACAATGTCCACCACAGCTTGATGCAAAAATGCGGAATGTATTATCGGTCGACTGGGATTTCCAACTGTCCCCAGACTGTACAGAAATCGAGCCAGCAAGTTTCTGCAAGATTTGCGACGATTGGGTGTGGATCAGTGGGTGGGAGGACTTAATATATACAAATTGTATATTAAGGTTTAAAGGTGTGGGTATACAGAAACGAGTGGCAGATTTTCTCCAGGGAACGGAGGATTGGACGTAAACGGATAGCACGATGGCCGCCCCTTCGACAAGGCGAGGTTTGACGGGTCCGGGTGATTTGGATTTAAGATGCGATCGGACGGAGACTCGAGGGGGGATGGACGGCGGGGGAGGCCATACAGCAATGTAATCCAAATGATGATGGCGGAGAGAGGTCTGGTCGTTAAGGATAGGGAGGATGAGGACAGGTCGCAACCCGACAGAGGGAAACTGACGCACGGGGCGCGCGAAGGCGGACGGGGAGTAGACAAGGTGGTAGAGTATCCTCAGCGGAGGGGGAATGAAGCCGAAAGCGTTCGTGATGAAGCAAGAAGAATGTTTGATATTAAGGCCAGGGTGGATGTTTCAGGCACACGGCGCTAAGCCCGGCTGGGCACATGCAGAGCCGCGTCATACGAGGTGGGTTGATTATGTAAGGGGCCTGGATTTTCATTCAACCAAACCATATATGTACGGAGTAGATATACTATCTAAGCGCGATCATCAGGCTGTTCATAGCTTGATAGACGGCACTTTGATATACGGTCATGGCAGGGTGAGTGCAATTTACTGCTCTTAACTACATGCCGTATATAAGTTACTGCTTTGTCCCACCCTCAAGCTAGAGAGCCCCTAAGGGAAAAGCATGAAACCCTACAGCCAAGAGTGGGACCCAGGAAAGCCTACTCCATACAGTGAGCCAAAATAGGGGTTCTTCGCGGATCTTATGAACCATTTCTGATACCTACATGTATAGCTATTATTATTACATAGTTTCTCTTGACCAAGAACAATGCACCCGACGCACCTGGCATCCCCGTCTCGTTCTCTCTATATCACCCACTCTCCACTCCAAAAATGAAAAATAAAACCGCGAGGTCCGAGAAACAGAACCTGATCCTGAGGTGCTCCTGATTCCCGAGTCCCTGAGTCTCTAGGGCCTAGCTACTACTGGAGCGCATCAAACTAAGCATAGCCACACAGGCGAAAATGGTATGCACTGTGCATGGGAGTGTTCTTTGCCAGGTGGCCGCTCCGCTCGCTCGGCTCGGCTCGGCAAGCACATGACAGGAAGAAAAGAATAATGTTATGCTGCAGGTTATCACGGTGTTGTTCGCTCCTCTCAGACGATCATCGAGAGAGTTCATCCATTTCAACAATCCCACAAAACCAAGACCAGGTTTTAGCTCAGCCACACCGCCGCCCTTGCCCGGAAACGGGATAGTCCGATTCAGGCCACATGGTCTCACAGACTCATAAATGTAGCTTTCAGACACATTTTTTTTGCATACAGTTCATGTTGAGAAAGGGAATCATTACACGTAGCATCAACGTAACAAGAAATCATTTTCTGTTTTTTTGAAGACATCCTATCTATTCCCCTTTTTTGTAAATTTAATTATTTCTTAGTTCCCACCAAAGAATCATAGAGCAAGGAATTGGGGCACGAGCGAGCAGGTAAACCGGTAGGTAATTGAAAAATTCACTGAAACTCATATATGGAATCGGGCAGAACACCGCAGGAAAAAAAGAAAAGAAAAAGGGGAGAAAGTAGAAATAAATATTCTAAACTGGGGAAGGAAAATTACAACCGTCAGCAAACTCATTTATTCAACAACATATCCATCCGCAATAGTTTTGAAGTCCTTCGAGAAATTCACAGACTGCCCATCCATCTCCAAAAGTGACACTGTCTGCACATCAACATCCACAAAGGGGGTTGCTCTTTGGAACCGAACCGTCATCGGGAAGAATTCATTTTCATCGCTGTTGGGGTCTTCGGATTCGAACTCGAAACTGCCCGAGGGATTCGAGTCGTCGACAGTACCAATGTTCCAGTCCAGGCTGTCTCCGGTCATTTCATAAATCGCATCAAAATTCGTCACGGTGGGCTCGACGGAGCCGAAGGGGATGGTCACAACAACGTCTCGCAATGGGTCCGAACCGGTAAGCTCGTACTCAATGGTAACCGTGCTCGATTGAGCGCCCCTGTTCACCCAAACGGTAAATGTAATTGGAAGGACGTCTGGGTTGTCTGTACCGGTGACGCGCCATCGGAGGACTCCAATTGAGATATTGTGAGGGAAACTCTTCGAGGTGTCACGGAGTTGAATGGTTTTGGAATTGGTAAACAGTGCCCTGTCGACATTAGGGTGGGTGCGGAAGACAGCTCCATGCGTAGGATTGGCTGTTAAGCCAAGCTTCACCTTCGTAAACGTATCATCCGTGATGCGTAGCTGAAGATCACCTTTTATTTCCCATGACTTCACAGCACCATCACGGGAGAGTTTGGCGGAAACGGTCTCAGCCACAGTAACGTGGATAGGTTCGCGGTCGGCGGATAGGGAGGCGCGCGACTGCGCAACGTTATCTGAAGGAGCAGGTGCTATAGCGGGGGAAACCAATGGACTCTCTTCGGATTCAGGGCCTAGGTCGCCTCGAACTTTCTCATACATGTCGGAAGCTTTAGATTTCTTTCCGAGTTGCATTCCCTTGCCTCTAACGGCCATTGGCCTATATAAAACTACATTAGTGGTGTGGACAAAGCGGATGGGCCGTGGGGGATTCCAGTGAAACTTACCTGGCAAAAGTCTTCTTTTTCTCCGCCTCATAGGAGTCGAATGTTTCAGTAGGTGTTGGCCGAACTGGCTGGGTATAGACTGGGTATGATGGGGCTCGTGCAGCCATGCCACGACCACTACGAGCGGCTTCTTTGCGTTGCATTTCTAATTGTTTTGCCTTGCGCTTTCGCTCCTCGCTTGCTTCAAGCTCCTTGTTCTGTGGAAGAGTTAGAATTTAAATGGCGACAACACTGTTTTACACGGGTCCTGCCACATACCCTTTCAATTATTTCCTGCACTCTCTCCTCATGACTTTCCATCTCAAGGAAAGTTCTTATTTGTGACAAAGAGAGGTTTTCCCGGTAGCCCAAGGTGACAAGCTCATCGAAGGCGCTGAGTAGCTCGAAGGCATTCCGTAATATCTCCCGCTCATCGAGACTTTTGCAAATGCTTGTGACAACCTGGGCGAAGATGTGCAAGCTGTCTATGTCTTGGAGGATGTTGGACTGCTTGTTTGTGATAAGGACAATATATAGTTCGTCCAATGGTTGGTAGACGAATCGGACATTATCCTGCTCGACGATTGTGTGCTGCGTGCCTGAATCTGCCAACTTTGGGAACGATGCCAATAGCGCTTCTATCCGGGAGCGGGAAATTTCACGGAACTGGCGTGAGAGCACCGCTTTGCCCCCTCGAGTACATATCGACGCCGCGAGGATGACCTAGTATGCGCGGGTTCGAAGTCAGTGGGTAGTTGCCATTTTCGCCACCTGCCAACCAAACCTACCATTTTCTCAGGGTGTATAGCTCAGTGCAAACGGTCGAAGTGAAGTGAAAGCGTTCCCGCGAGTAATTGTGGGTGAGGCGCAAGGAAATGATGTCGCGGTGCGTACTGAAATA
The DNA here is from genome assembly GCA_002110485.1 of Emergomyces orientalis. Taxonomy (NCBI): domain Eukaryota; kingdom Fungi; phylum Ascomycota; class Eurotiomycetes; order Onygenales; family Ajellomycetaceae; genus Emergomyces; species Emergomyces orientalis. The sequence continues at coordinate 137,917 of MOWL01000074.1, forward strand.
AACCGACTCCAAAGAGGATTGTTGTCTTCAAGCGACCTTTGCCTGGTATGATGGTAAAGGGCGAGCGAGTGGTCCGTGCACCAAAGCGGCTCTTCTGTTGCTTTGCTTACAAAAAAAGGGAAGACAAAGGCAACACCAACTGAGGTCAAACTTCTCTTCAGCTACATAAAGCACCCAACAAGAACCTCACGTTGGGCTTCACAAGTCGATCTTATCTTTCCTAGTTTGTTGTTCTTATTATCGGCTACTGGCATATTTAAACGAATCGGCTTTTCGTTTCTTTGGGCTGCTCCCCTCAAGCCCCCTCTCTTCTCCCAGTCCCTCTTCGGTGCTCCAGCTCCAACCCAACAAATGACTGCCAGCAAGCCTTCCGACCTACGTATTTTCTGTGACCTCAGACAAGTGAAAGAATAATCCTAGCTGTCATTATGTCCAACCTGTGACCTAACAAGAAGCAAGAAACAATAACCCTACGGCAAACCATGGAGCCCGCTGTTTTCGACGACAGCATGGAGGTTGCTTCAGATGCGGGTCATAGGCAACCCGGGAATATCGATGATATCGAAATCGACCTTGACCTTGCTCAGGAACGCGTTCCTGAACATGATGATGATGTACTTGTGGATGATGCTTCTGCCACTGCTTCAGACCATCCCACTGGTGAAGCTCACGTCACCTACGATGCAGATATGGCTGATGGTGAATATATGGACGGTGATATATTGGATTCCGGATACGACCAATACCACCAGGATTACTACCAGCTCGATGACGATTCTGCTTATAATAACCCAGTTGATTATGAGGCAGAGATGGAGGAAGACTATGAAGAAGACATCGATGCCCCAATACCTGAGAGCGGGTTCGAAGATACAAACTCAAATGAAGTGGAGGGAGAGAGGAAAGCGGAAATAGGAAAAGGAGGAACAGAAAGGGAAGAATTGAAGGTTGCTGACGACGCCAAACGCCCTGCCACAGAAACTCTTTCGAAATCAGACCACACCGAAACCGAAATTTCCCGGGCAATACCGGTGGCCGTGGAGGACCGTGGCGTCCAGGAAGATGCCAAGATTTTTCAGCCAAATGATATACATATAGAATTTACCGTAAAGGAAGGCAACGAAATTTCGCAGGCTGTGGAGAGCGCAGAGACTGCACGTCTAAGGGAAAGCCATGAAAAGTATGATGAAGAGATTGAACCTGGTTTGGAAGAAGATGGGAAATGGCACGATCAAGTAGAACCTGAACTTCAAGAGCCTGAAACTGAAGAACAGTATCACCCGCCGTTGGACCAGGAAAAACAATCAGATACTACTGAGACCTATCACCTTGTTGAAGCTGAAGAATACGAGGTACAAAGCGAAGCGCAGGAGATTGAAAAAAGCGGAACTCTACATCCAGTAAAAGTTCTATACCAGGATAGCGAAATATCATTGTTTCCGCCTGGGGAAGATGACCCAACAGAAACTTTTTTTCTACAGGATGAGGTACTAGCACATGCTCCCATCAGAGAGCTCGTGGGAGCGTGCCGACAAGTGCTAGGCGAGCATATTAGCGATGACGAAGAGCTAATGCTGGACATTGAAAGTCTTGGGTTGCACTTGCCTGAAGTAAGTATCATTTCTGTTCTTTTTTTAATTACCAGAATTTCCTAACACAGATCATTAGTACTCTGCTGGCAGACCCACCGTATCGTTGGTGCAAATTATTCAAGTTTACCTCGACTTATGCAACAACGATGGCATCAACGAGCCCGAACCTCTTTACCTAACACTTTCTTCAAGGTCCACTTTCACATCAGACTTCGCTCGCCTCGTAGCAGCTGCCCATGAGGGTAAAGGCTTATCCTATCTATCATGGGAAGATTATGATATCGACAAGGCGGAAGAAGACGTGGAACGTGGAGAGGAGGATGGAGAAGAGCATGTAGAGGAGCGTGAACCATCCCAATTAAGGGTCGGAGACACAAGCTCTCCAGCTGAGTCATACCCTAACCATATAGAACCAGCTGATGAGGACCAAATTACCTCTGGCAGCGCGACCAAGAGCCCACCGCCTCCCTCGACAGGCCGAAACTCATCGATCAAATCCCTGAAGCAGGACTTACCAGCACAGGAGGAACCAGAGTTCCGTGCCCCTGCCGATGAAAATGATCAAATAGCTCATGGCGACCTTCGAATCGAAGATGTGAACCATGCTAATACCGAGTCGCCGCAGAATGCTGAGGAGTACAGCAATAGCCAGCATGATCAAGGTGAGGATGAAAGAAGGGAAGATGTAGAAATATACGAAGGTACGCATGTTACTTATTCTACATTTAATTTCAGCGCTTGCTAACAAAAACGATAGAGGACAATTTAGGAAGCGAACATGGCGGCGACATCACCGTTAAACCTCAGGACGATGCGGGTTATCAGAGCCCAACCCCACCACAACCTATGAAAATCCCAACTGTAGACCTTTCAAGAGATGAATCAACTGATCAACAGTCGGAAGACTACGTTCAAGGATATGAGTTCAGCAACGCTCCAACACAATTAGAGGCTGGAGTAGAAGACGAAATTGAGGAAGGATACCAGGAGGGCGGTACTGATTTGGAACCTCAAGAAGATCACACGGAAAGCCATACCGTCTCTCTGGACAATGAAAATGGGTCTGATAATCATGCTCAATCAACAACCAATAAAGATGTGCACATTGAAATCGATTTAGGGACCGATGATGCGATACCGCGAGAGGAACCCATTGCCGACGATGATGATGACGACGACCAAGACCTGGATGAAGGTGAAATTTTCGAACCCAATGAAGCTCTACTACGGACGGAGAACAGAGCAAATGCCGTCCCTTTGAACAACGGAGCACAACCTGCCCCTGGATTGCTGATTAAATCTCCAGCTGGAAATGCTCCAAAAACTCCAGAACTAACCCATGACTTCTTCGAGATTGATGAAGATCTTTTTAAGAGTCCGATGGCGGAAACCCATGAGGTGGTAGCTGCTATCGGCTCTCCAACTGGCTCTCTGGATGAAACCGATCAAGAACCTCTCTCTCACCCCAGTGGAGCTGAACGATACCCAGCAGCAAAGCCCACTTCGGAACTGGGTGAAATAGAACCCGCTGGCGTACCAATTGTTGGAGGCTTCGATGAGTCTCTCGCCACAAATACTTCAGACAAAGCAGTTCGTGATACGGAAGAGTTGCTTGCACCACCCAGCCCTAAGTCTACCAAGCGCTCTTTCATAGACTCTGGTATTAATGATGTCGAGGGTTCCACGCCAGACATCAAGCGACACCGGTCAGAGCAGCATTTCCCGTCGTTCGACGCGGCAATACCCGATCATCCAGCTTAGTCGACATATATTCGTCATATATGCCACCATTTCTGACGGACATCTGTGAACAACACTAACCTTCAACAGTGACCCCTAGGTCCCGTTTCGTGCTAACACAATCAGGTCTGATTAACTAGCCTCCCGTCGATTGGCATACGACTTGCAAGGTAAAAGACGCACTAACATTTAGTTCCACGCCCATATCTCATATTCTTCCCCTCCCCTTACTCCTGAACTGTTGAAACCATCTCTCGAATACCCTTTTACTCCAGACAAATTTGCCTCTGTTCGCTTTCTCTACTGCCACGGGGGTCTATTTTATCCTCTATACCCATTACCGCTTTAGGCTTTTCCAACGCATTGGTGACGTTTCCGTCCCTGGGCTGAATTTTTTGTCACTGGTTACAGAAGGTCATTAGACCTCGCTACGTGAATCGTGTTGGACGATTTTGTTCTCTGGGTGGATACTGTTCAATGCAAACCCCAGAACAGGATTCCATCCACTGGAGCCAATGGAAGAATCACACAGCCGTGGCGCTTCCGCGGTAGGTGATGGAAATATCGATCATGGTTACCTCTTCTCTTTCTTTTTCGCCACGCTGGTATCAGGGTGTGAATAGAAAACATCCCGGCGTTGTAGCGACTATTGGAGAGTTATTATGATGATACTTGATATTGTGTGGCGGTTTTTCTCAGAAAGATACATATATGCCTCTTCGAAACTCATTCCGATTTTGCCGGCTTGGGTTCAGATTGGTGGTGCTCTTGGGGGGATGGCCCAACCTTTTGGTATTACTTGACTTGGCAGTCTTCGACTATTACGCGTAACTATTCCTTTTCTTCCTCATCTTGACCCCTTTCCACGAAATTCTATCGGACTCTCCGACCTTCTTTCCCTTCTATCACGCACCCTTCTATTCTTGAAAAATCTCTTCTGTTGTCCCCGCCCTAAATTTAGTCCTTTTTGCCTTGTATTAGCATTTGAGCCAGGCCACTAATCATGTTGAATGTCTGAGCGATATTCACTGGTTTCTTTTTCGTTTTTGTTTTGTTGTTATTCACTCTATCTCGTATACCGTAGTAGCCTGTTTTTTTCTTCTTCTTCTTCTCTTCTGCGCGTCTTATTCTATATTCTCCCTGTTCCGATATTCACTAGTGAAAGGATGGATGGATTTGTGTACTTTTAAACGCTTCTAGCTTACCTCTTTGCATATTTGCGCTCTCTAAATATAGGTAGTTTATTTACTGGATGCCCTTTCCTGATAGTCTTTGTTATGAATCACAGGCCAAAATTTCGATATATTTTACGTGAGGTAAAATCCCGAATCGAGCTTACATCTCCTCGAGCGGAGGATCCCACCGGATGCAGAAATACTATCACCCACACAAATAACCAACGCATTCTAGGAGAAATAGAAAGACATAACCGACATCTATAATCAAATCCATGTCTGCAAACTTGCACAAGAAAACCCCCTCGCGGACGCAACCATAGCTTCACCACCACACACCCCATAGAAGTCCTTCCTTCCCCGATTTTCATAAATTCCACACTCTCCTCCTAGCCGTGAATACCGCCCTCGCCAACTCCGCATTCCCCACACACGTGCACGTCTCCGCAAGCGCACCATTTGCGCGCCCATCATTCGAGTAAATGATAGAATCCACCTTCCCAGCTCCGATGCTGACCATAACTGCATCACGGAACTTATGATTCCGCCATGAACCCACGCTCGCGTGCCTCGTTGTAGTCGAAGAAGACGAGTTGCTGTTATTACTGTTATTGTTATAATGCGTAGGGCAGATGCCGACGGCGCTGTGGCTGTTTGTCGTGAAGTTGGCGAGGCAGTCGAGGGCTGGGAGGAGGCGGCGGCGCAACCCGCATCCAATATGGTTGGCGTCGATTTGGTATTCGGGGCATTGTCGGAGGGAGGCGAGGAGGGTTGGTATGTTTGTTGGTGGTGATGGTGGTTGGGTGAAGTTGGTGTTGTTAGGGAATTGTGGGCTGATGTGTTCTTCGTTATCGCCCTCGGAATCAGAATCATGGGTTTCGGGTGATAAGGTAGATTCGAGGTGTAGGGTTTTAGTTCGTGTGGTGAAAAAGCGGATGATTTCTCCGAGGTGGAAGGAGTCGCAGGCGCGGGAGTTTTCGTACATTCGACGGCATTGAAGCTTAGTTAGGTGCTGCGGTGGTGGTGGCGGAAGCCCAGACGTGGCGCCCGATATTTGTGAAGAGTGTGAGAATTTTTGGGGAAGGGCGCCATAGGCGCGGAGAAAATGGGATTGCATATCCGTGATTGTATCGAGAATTGATTGGTGGCGGAAGCGGAGTTCCTCTGGAATTTTGGTGTTTGGATACATGTGAGTGCGGTCAAAAATTTTAATGCAAAAATCCAGTGGAGGAATACAGGGAAGGGGTTCGTTATCGATGTAAAGGGTCGAAAAGTAAAACGAGCATACCTTCTATTCCATGCGGAAGATGCCACCATAGAGGTCTATCAATACCGACCCACCCATCTCTATAACCATATATCCACTCTTTGGAACCGTCAATGATTAACCTATGCGTGAAAGCCACAATTCCGTCATTGTATCCAAGAAACAAGGCAAAATATATTGCTTGGCGCGTGCGCTCTTCATCTTCGATTCGCGAAGTCTGGAGACGACGCAGTGTCTTGGACATCAGTGTCTGGCCCACAGATTTGGATACGCCGCTTAGCGGCACATTCAGGGTTTGACTGAGCGCCTGCTGGCTACCAAACCTGTCAGATAAAACGATCAAATTTGCCATGAATGAAATCGGTTTCTTCGCGAGGTGATCGAGAATTTCTTGAATATAATGGACATTGTGCGTTTGTGCCCTGCCAAAATGTAACACTTTCAAAAACGTCTCGATCAGATCAGCCTTATCAAATACTCCAGTAAGTGGTGGTAACTCGACACTGATCATGGGCAATTCTGCTAATGTAGCCGCATCGCTCATAGACACTTCACCGGCTCCATATTTGGAGTCTAATTGAGCTGTCTTTTCAAAAAGCTCTCTGCCTTCCCGAAACTTGCCAGGGTCTAAAATCACTCTGAAATACGGGCTTGATTCTTTCAAAGCGGTGCTTGAGACTCCCATTAGATACTTCGTAGGCGCAAGCTTTCGCGAACGAAGCGATGGTGACGTGGAGAATTCCAAGACTACATCAACACCACAGCATACGACTCTTGTCTTCTTAATATTCAAGCGTCCCTCTTCTGCTTGTTGGCGCGTTGCTGCGCCCATTTCTCCTCCGCCCATCAAGCTATTGGGATCTACAACCCCAGGCAGCGGAGGGAAGCTGTCCTCCATTGTAACAAGGGTGCCCCTGGATTCATGTCACCAGAGCTCAATAGGAAAACTGAGTAACCAATTCACATTTAAGGCATGAGTGAACCAGAGTAGAGCTCTTGATGTCAGGGTTCAGCTCCTCGGAGAGGAACGATGTTGTAAATGGGCATGCGCCCCGGCTTATCACCGCTTTTATTGCGGAATAAGATGCGCTGCGTAAAGGGAATTTAGAAGCTTCGCAGAATAGAATATGAAGACGCCGGTAATAACGCGGGTCAGTTAATAAAAGCCCTCGAATGGCTAATTGGATCAGGTATTGTGTCTTGCTGGGGGATGGGCCTCAAGGAACAAATTGGACGTGGAGACATATATGCGCATCGTGATAAGGTCACGTGGTTCAATGAGGCAAGGTGGAGAGAAAATTCATGTATTTGAGTTCCTCCACGTTGTATCCCAGTTAAAGATTGAATATATCCAGGACAACAGACAGATAACAGATATAAAAGGTAGAAATAAATAATGTCAATAATAGCTGAATAATACCCCTACCTCAATGGCTTATCTACTTTTCTTAAAACATTAAATAACTAAAATAAAAAATAAATGAAACCCAAAACCCCTTGCGAGCTCTAAAATAAAATGAAAAAAACAGGAAAAAATGCCATCTGCTTTTCGTTTGTTTTCATGTGCCATTCATATTCGCATCTCTCGTGAAAGCTCAAGTGAAATAATATAAAGTTATCGAAGAACAAATTGAATTGGTCAATTATTAGAAAGGGTATAAGGGGGGGGGAGGATGCAGGCCATTGAAGCGAGGATTGAGCCGCGGCACATAGAAAACCAAGCCAAAGAAAAAAGCGAGGGATGGAATGCCAGGTAGGAAGTTTGGATGGTATTTATATCCCACAGCAGGAAGGCAAAAAGGTACTTAGGGCCTTGTACAGTGTGTGCGGTTCTAAACGTAGGGAAGGCCAGATCGGTTCTGAAGTTATGGATGAAATTAAGCGAGGGTTAGAAAGGGGTATAGTGGATGTAACAATTAACAGCTTGAAATGGTAAACGGGCTGTCAAAAAGAAGTAGAAAGGATATTTGGTGCACACAATCCATGGGCAAAAGGATAAGACTCGGGGGAAAAAAAAATTCGTCAAGCATTCATCGAAATAATTGGGATGCATAGAAGCTCAAGGTTCTCTTCCTTGGAATCTTGCAGACGGTTCGCGCTGGCCTTTGCGTTCCTGATGGAAATCGCCCGGCCGATAAGTTGGTGCAGGGTGTTGATTTGCCGGTGTTGTACTTCAGAAGTGGATGCTTGGCGTGAAGATAGAGGAAAGTTGGAATGCCGCTCTGATGGCTCTCCTGCGGCTTCGTCGTTGACATTAAAGAACACCTGGACACTGTCCGCATGGGCTTCTGTAACTTCGTCCATTGCCGGGGGGGTTATGCTCTCTGCTCCGGGAAACAAGATGTGGTCGCTTTCTAGGGGAGCAAAAAGTACGTATGAGGGTGCTTCAGCGCCGTTTCCGTCAGTGCCGTCCTCGTCTTCGCTATCCGGGTCATGGGGGTTGGATTGGGAGCCGATAATGGTAGAGGTCTGGGACACTTCGATCCATGACTCGTTACTGACGAACCCGACGACGAAGTCGCTATGGGCTTCTGCGGCTGCTATACTAGCTTGTCTATATTCGTGGCAGAACGCCGGGTCGTCTGTTGCTGGAAGGCACAGCACCAGGCCGCGGGAATGGAGTGGTGGAGGAGGATATGGTCGCAGTGGAGGAGAAGTATTTCCGCCGTTTGGATGTTCCTCATCATCTGAACAGGGGCTCCCCCCTCCAATAGATGGCAGAGAAGTGGAAAGTTCTGTATGCTGGGTAATCGTTCGAGTGAGGGATATTACCGACCCTTTCCGTGGGGAAGGGAACATGGTGCTAAGGTTATCTCCGAGTCTGTCGCCATCGTCAAGACCTTCATTGTCTTCATCATCAACACCATCGCAGCAGATGTCTTCGTCGTCTGATGCGTCCCTTTGCTCGTTCCCACCACTAATTTCGGTACGGACGGACTTTTTCAGAACAGCGACCGCTTCTCTCGCAGCCCTTCGCAGCGTTGGGACGAGACGATCACCGCCCTTCCCTCGTTCCTCCGGCCCGATAACCCAAGTGCTAACCATGCCCGCCCAAGCTGCCACGCTGACAACACCCTTTGTATACCGCTTTCGTGCCAAGTCAATATCCCTATTTATCTCTTCACTAGACACACCCTGATGTTTCCCCGAGCGCTTCTGCACATTTAACACTCGACCCCCTTCCCAAATTAAAAATCCATATTTCTTGGCCACGCACGAGAGTCTCCGTGCGGCGTCCTGTGACCAGTCGTCGATGATATCAGCGTGCACCTGTAACACCGCGATAAACGGACCCACTGCACGCGCCAGGCGTAAAAGCGCAGCCATCGTGCTTATATTGGGAGAAGCGGAAACGCATATCAGGTGTCCATACGGAAGAGTAGTTTTGCATCGTCTAAGAAGGCGGAGGTATGATGTGATTGAGTTGCTGGCAGAAGCATCCTGGGCTTGAGGGTCCATGTTGGGTATGGGATTGGGGAAGGGGGATGCCGTTTGGCAGGGTTGTGGTCAGGGCTTTGGCGAGTCTGGTCACGAATTCAAAGCTTGGGGATATAAGTAGATTGAAAAGGAAGATGGGGGAGGATTCTGGCGTTGCTTTTAGGGCATTCAAATCAGCGGGCCGTCTCCTTTTGTTTGGGTGATCAGAGTGAGAGTATTTGGAAAGGTATTCCAAAAGTCAAAAGATTAAAGGTATGACCTGTCTGCGATCGACGAAAGGCCCCCAACTGTTTGATTCCTTGGGAGTCTGGCCAGCGAAATAGTGGGTATTTAACAAGTCGCAGCGGGGCGTCTAACTTCCAGCGGTCTTCCCTTGGTTGTCTTGGGGGATTATCGCAGCTTTTGCCCCCTTCGAGTTGCGACCACCTTCGGTCGATTGTCTCCTTGCTTTGTCTGGGGGCTTTTCGTTCGCAGGTCTCTCAGAAGGATGAAAAACAAAAACAAAATACAGAACTTAATCAAGGAAACAAGCAAAAGTGAGATGGGAGTCGAATAAAATAGAATAAATGAAAAATAAGTTGACAAACCACAAGCGAACAAAATTTAAAACCAGAGCGAGGGCAGGTTGGCCTTCAGGCTAAAAGGGCCAGCCATTGCGGGCTCGCTGGCAGGGAATTATTGAGCCCAAATGACCCCCCGGTCGGTCAGCCCTCCTGGTCCCTTGAATCCTCGTTCCAGGGCCAACCATGAAAGTCATAGACGCGGTGGCACAGCTAGTGTGGGAACTTGCAGCTCATCACATCCTGACTGCGGAGGGAAGTTATTCCTGGCTGCATAGAAACAAACACTTCGCCAACGACAGGATGCTGCAGCGAGGCGGACGTGGCGCTCTCAACCTTTCAACCTGGCCCCCCTTTGCCGCTTGATAGGAATGTTTTGCTAATGACTGCAGTGATTCCAAAGCCGCCAAATTATGCATCGATCTTCGCATAACTCTATCTGCCGTGATACTCGGCTAATTGGTCCCAGGATTCGAGTTAGGCTGCGCGATGTCTCTCTAGCCCTTCACTAGAGTGATTTATCGATAAGCTGGATACTTGGTTGGCAGAATTCGGCCGGTATGATTATTGACTGCCAGGCCGCTCGGTGGGCCCCCCACACGGGAAGCAAGACCCGTTAGAGCTGGCACGGTCATTATTCGACGCTGAGATGCAGAAGAAACTGGAGATCTCAAGCCACGCCAAGCGGATTAACAACAGGATAGTTTACGAAGGGGCCAAACTTATTATTATCATTATGATTATTATTATTATTCAGGTCCAGCCAGCGGGTGTTACACTGTCCGCACGGTGGAGAAGGAAACAACATACATTGTTTGAAAAGGGCTTGACTCGTTCCGCTGAGCCGTTGACATGGATAAGGGCGCACTACGGCCAACGGACGCGGATCTCTCCGACTGGAAATAGGCTAGACGTCAAAATTTTGTTCCAGGCTTCGCCAGGCGCAGAGTGCAGAAGGGCAATCGACTTGACTTTCCCATGGTTCAATTTTTCAAAAAAGCCAAAGAAAGTTCAGCGCGATGACTTCCAGTTTTTGACATAGTGGCTTTTCACTACCGAGTCAACGTCCAATTGCCTGTCGCCATCATGAACGTTATCCTTTCGAGCTTGGTAGTGGGTTTTGGGTGAGGTCATAATACTTCCTCCACCAAGCTCGTTGCAAAGATGATGCAGCCGCGCATCAGCTTCAAGTCCAAGCCAACTGCTGTGGGACTTCGCAAACCAAGCGGAATTTTGGGCGTACAATTCCGCAGCAGAATCTGAGACCAAGCAGGTCGATACACATTCCTACTTTGGAACATCTATAGGGTCCACGGGTCTTTTCGATTTTCTTTCTTCCTTTCTTTTTCCGATATATTTACTGCTCGAATCTGGGCTTCAGCCATATGATGGCAGCGAAAAAGGGACAACAACCCCTCTCATTTTTCAATGACTAGCAGCTTACATGCTCACATTTTTTGTTTTTTTAAACCTCAGACCAGCTACATGCATATGCTTGTCTCCTCACTTAGGGCGGAAGAAGAAACCAAGTCACCCAAGCCGGTTGAATCCAATGACCTCCTGCGATTACTTTTGACAGAGCTTTTTTTGACGATTCCATGGGACAAAGACCTGGGTGTCCTGCTGGCAGCTGGCAGTTTGGACTGCAGATCTGTGCTCTTTACCTGTCGGATCGGTGGGAGCGTACAGTTTATATACCTGGTAAAAGTCAGATGGGTCGATAAAGGTAACACTCAACTGTACAGATCAATCAAAGAGTAATAAAACTGGATAAGGAGTTTTGAACTGTAGAAATGTAGAAATGTAACTATTTCCTGGAGTTCATGTTTGTCCAGTATAGTAGTTAGTTGTATGCCAAACGCCTTCTGCTTCGTACACACACTGTTATGTACTCTGTATTCTTATTTTGTAGCCGAATACTGCAACCAATTCATTTTTGCCCTTCCCTCCGGAGAATTTTTCCTTGCTTTTTTGTTTTTTCTTTTCTTTTTCCCCCCTCTAGCCCATTTCTCTGGGTGCAGAATCTAATAAGCACCCGCCCCCCTCCCCTGGCAGTCGCCGTAGTTGGCCCTGGCTGGCGTTGCAGCTTGCTCCATCCTCCGCACCCCATACGCTTCAGTCGTTAGTCAGGGACGGTTGCCAAGCCAAGCTTTTTGTACCGTAAGTCAGTTTCTGGGTCGGGTCGGGTCAGGTCAGCCCATGCCGGAACTTTTGATCGCCGCCAGCCACCCAGACACACCAACCTCCAGTTTCATCAGTCAAGCTCATCCGCCTCCAACCTGCTCTTCATCCCCCTCGACACCCCCCCCCCCCCCACCCCACCGCCCGTTCTCAGTCTCCGCGGATAGCCCGGATTCGCTCACTGATATTCGCTTTTGTATGAGAAGCCTCTTTTAAACTCGCTGGACGGTGGTCCCTCGTTCGTGCGCCCGTGTTTGTTTGACGATCCAACAAATACCCTCCCGTTCTCGCCTCCCCCTAAACTTCCCTTCCCCCCTCCTTCGACCCCATTCATCATGCCTGGGAAAACCTTGCCTGTCTTTTCTGCTGCGGACCTCAGATCGCATGCCACCGCCAAATCGTGCTACGTAACACGAGGCTCCAAAGTCTACGATATCACCTCTTTCGTTAACGATCACCCTGGCGGAGGTGACTTGATCTTGGACTATGCTGGTAAGGACGTTTCTGATATCATGCGCGATATCCCATCCCACCAACACTCTGAGGCCGCATATGAGATTCTAGAGGACCATCATGTTGGGTTCTTAAATTCCGTACCAGGCTCCAAAATGAACGGTAATGGTGCTGCTGCTACTGCTACTGCCAACGGCTTAAATACGAGTGGAGCGACAAACGGAGACAAACCGGCCTACAGTACCACGGGCATGTCAAGTGAGGAAGATCTCACTATCGAAACCGACCTAACAGCGGATTATCGGACACATAAGTTCCTGGACCTAAGCCGGCCACTGTTTGGGCAGCTGTGGTATGGTGGTTTCACGAAGGATTTTTATCTGGAACAGGTCCATCGTCCGCGACACTACAAGGGCGGGGAATCCGCTCCCCTGTTTGGGAATTTCCTCGAGCCATTGACAAAGACTGCGTGGTGGGTAGTTCCAGCGGTCTGGTATCCAGCGGTTGCGTACGGAACTGCCGTGGGCTTTACTGGCCTGCAAAATTATATCGTAGGATCTGCGTACTGGATACTGGGTGTGTGTATTTGGACTCTGGTTGAATACGGCCTACATCGCTGTCTCTTCCATATCGATAAGTATGCAACCTAATGCTCACATCCTACCCGATTCACCCTCATTCCAAATTACTAACTAGATGAAAAATAGGCATTTACCCGATAATCGCGTTGGCCTTAGCCTACACTTCCTTTTACACGGTATCCATCACTACCTCCCCATGGATAAATACCGCCTTGTCATGCCCCCAACACTATTCGTCATGCTTGCGACACCCTTCTACTATCTCTCGAAGGCGATATTTTTCTATAATTGGTATGCGGCTGTGACCGTTTTCTCAGGAGGAATATTCGGATACGTCTGCTACGATCTGACGCATTATTTCCTCCACCATCGCAGGTGTGTATCGCGTAGATTGCCCAAAATATCTCTAGTTTCCCCCACTTATGTCCAACAAACTTACACGCTTGATTCTCCCAAACAGTCTCCCGTACTACTACAAACAGCTGAAGAAATACCACCTGCAACACCATTTCGCCGATTACGAAAACGGCTTTGGCGTCACCAGCCGCTTCTGGGACAAAGTGTTTGGTACAGAACTCCCACCTCTCCAACCTGTAAAGGTCGAATAAATCTCAAGTCACGAATTCAAAATAAAGGCTCCTGCGTCACGATATAAAAAAAAAGTATACAACATTCCACTCCAACCGCACAACCGGTTTCTGGTCAAGAAACTCACTCCCAGCCTCTTTCTTCCTTCTCTTTTTTTTTTTCTCTTTCTGGTCACCCAATTGATATATTTACTCGAAATCTAATCATAATTCCTCCTTACATTGTCGAAAATGAAACCCCTACCGCGCTGTTGTCGCTGCACACATGTTGTCTGTGATAATATTTTGTACAGCATAATTAGGTTTCTTTTATTTTATTTTCTTTCTTTCCTTTCCACTTCTAATATGTTTTCCCCATTTTTCCCCATTTATTTCTTGGAATTTGTCCCTCTACTATCCTCATCTTCCAAAATTTATAATGGCTGGATACATTTTTCTATTAGTCTGGAGTTTTTGTTCCTTGTTTCCCTGCTTCTTCCTATCTCGCTCCTATACCCGCTCGTCCCCTGGAGCTATTTTTGGTAAACCAACGGAGCACGGAGATAATGAATATTGTCTCCTGTATGTAATGCATTTAGTCAGTGGTTGGGGGGGGAGCTGGGTATGCTCTTGTTGTGCTGCGCAGACTGAACTCTGTATTTTGCATGTGATCTAATTTTAATTCTTGATGCTATTTCAGCAAAGAGCACACGTCTATGGACTACACTTTCGTACATACATACATACATACATACATGCATACATACAAATCTACAATAATGCTAAATAATACCTTGGATTTTTATTTTCATTTATTTTCATTTTATTTATATATTTATGTGTGATTCGTGTTCTGCAAATCTTTTTGTTCCTCGTAAAAAAGATCTGGTTGACCCTGAATATTTTACACGTGACTGCGAAAGAAACTGTATTAGGAAAGGGGCCTTGGCTTCCTGGGATGTCGCTGGACGTCAACCCAAGAGAAACACGAGTTCTGCGGATCCGAATGAGATTCCCAATTCCGAAGTAACTCTTTTATATACGCATCTCTCGATCTTGTTAAATGGCTCCCTGATCAATCGGTTGTCCTTGAAGGCCAATGCAGACCTTGAGTGGAGGGGGAAACAGTAATCCCTGGGATAAGAGCAGATTACACGGAGAGAAACGCTGCATTTCAAAAAAAGCGCTGCTGTATGATGTTTATTGATGATGGAGTTCCAAGTTTGATCCCGACAGGAAACGCCGCCTCATGTATGTGCATGAATTTCGGTTTACGACTTTCCACTTCCGCCCAGGCTAGAAGATGTCACTTGGTTGCATTTATTTCCTAATACTCTTGTGCGGTTTCCTGCTAAATTACAGGCGCCAAAATTTATTTATTTATTTTTCCCTTTGAAATGAAGAGGGAATGTAAATGCCGTGGACGCGGACGTGATGATCGTCATTCGCTGTAGAGGAGGTATCTCCACGAGTGTGAATACGAATAAACGTCATTTCCCATGGGTGCGGTTACGGACAAGAATGCCGTATCAAGACCGCTTCGACTTTAGTTGTGTCCGTGGCATAGCTTGAAGGGGGCGTGGGTTGAGGCTTTTCTCGTCAGAAATCTCCCGCAAGGTAGCGTCTCCTCAAATGATATGCTGTTGGTGAAGCAGATTTTCATCTTTCCCAAGCGAGAATGCACTTTTCTCTTCGTGGCATTTGAGTGTGAGTTTTCTTTATCTCACTCACTCCTTTGGTTGGGGGCGGTCATCGACCTTCTCCGTTGGACAGTGCTTATTCGGCGTAACCTCTCGTGGCTGCGGTCCATCAATCAGATATTCCTAACAGGGTACTAGGAACCTAGTGGACCACCTGCTGTGGATTTCCTTGACAATAATCGAGGGTAGGTGGCTAAACGATATGTAAGGAGTTATCGGTGACGTGGAAACGAAAAGCAATACACAACCAAAGTCTATACTTTCACTCCTTGAGCAAAGTCCTTTTGAACAAGCTGGTAGTCGAGAGTTGACCAGGAGCCAGTGAGAATGTTGTGATTGCAACGTTGCCCACAGGGATATCAGGTTGCCCCATCTCACTTGAGCTGTTCTTCACCAAGACTAGAAGAAGTAAAAGAGCAGAGTTTTTTTCATTTCACTAAAAAAAAAAAAAAATTTTCTCGCGGGGTAGTTTGTTTCTGTCACAGGACGTACAAGTTTCCACATAGAGTGGGATCTGGCATTAAATGCGTACGGTATTGTCCCGTATCAAAATATATCAGGGTTCAAGCATTCACACCTAACGCACTCTCAACTTTCAGGCTTTCTTCAACAACCTTGATTCTATATTCTCTGGCAACAACTTGTTCTACAATTCTTCGCAACGTTCTCATTCTTCAAAGGACGATATGGCAGGTTTATACTTGTCATATGTCATTAACCATGTGTTTCTACCACCTCGTTTACCTCAAGAGGATGATTACACGTTTGAAACTTCAAAAGCACTGGCCCAAAGATGCCTAGATTGTTGCCAGAAATTTCAAACCTTTCTTAACGAGGAGGAGCAAAAGAAATTTAGCGCTTCCATTTCGATGCTTCAAGCTATGCTTGTGGTTCGCAACGACAAGGGCTGGCTCTTACGTGACGAACTCGCACATGGGTTGGAGCGTATGGTGGTGGGAGGTAAATACTTCCCCTAATTTTGCAAGCAATGATATTTGCTCACTAGCTTTATGTTCCTCACTAAAGGTCCTTCCGCTTCATATTGTGAGCCAGAATGCTGACCTTATTGTACGACGACACGTAGAGGATTTCTCCTTTGAGATTTTTGAGTTGTCACCTACGTCAGAAGCAGTAATTGGGACAAAAGGGCGGCTCATTCGACAGTTCCCCGGCCCGGCCATCACCCTCAAACCGGAACGAGTTTATGACACCGGATTCCTCCATGCATTTGCAGAGTGTCTCTGTGATTTAGACAAGGAGACACCTTTGGAAGCATGGCCGATTGCCCACAAAGCCGGAACCGATTTCGTTGAAGTGCGAGATACGGTGCACCCAAAATGCATGACCGAGATGCTCCGTTCCATACTTCAAGGGATTGGACAACAACCTTTGAATGTGGATCAAATTTTCAAGAGGACCCGTGACGACGTCGGTCTCCTCTTTGGCTATTGCTTCGTGTTGCGTTACAGACAACTTTGAGGGATGAGGATGATATCGGGAGGGATAAGACCTACAAGTCGTTCCTTTTGTTCTTCATGGCTTTCATTTTACGTGACGGTCTGGCAGTCCGCCTTCCGCACAATGTCCTGTACGTCATGATTGCAAAGATCACTCGGCGATTGAACGAAGCCTCAGATGGCCTGGGGAAAATGGCTGTCGTCGCCGCCAAATTTACTGGCAGGTACCAAACTTCGGTTGGATAATCTGGATTCACATCTTAAAAATGCCTTTTCACGCCCATTGCGTCCGAAAAGTACAAGCAGTTTGCCATCAAACCTCTGCCGCGCATCCCATACCCATTTTATTCGCCCCCGATTCTCCCACCGATATCTGATAACGAAGAGACTGACCGTCTGTGTCTTTCTGAATTGGAAATCTGGACATGTACGAAGCTTCCTGATTGGATCGCTGAAGCCATGGACCTCGAAGATACATGCCAGTCCCTGGAAATGATCATCACGACGTATTTGCGTAGGGCCCAAAAGTTTTACACAGGTTCCCCGGCGGAAATGTCACGTATGTTCCTTACACTGTTGGACCTCTGGGTCGCGCTCGACAGAACCGCTATTGCACAATGTCCTCTACTGGCAGACTATGCCCCTGGCTTTACTCCTTCTTTATTCCAGCCGCTGCTGCTTCCGAAGCAGGACGATATTGATAGGCTAAACCATGATGTAGAGTATCTCGAAAGTAGACAATGTGACGCCAATCACGACTACCGCTCTATTTTTTCACACTTGATAAGGAGGAAAGTTTTGCGGTTAGGTATTTTGATGGCTCCCAACATCACAAAAACCTACGGGATCAAATAGTTGATCACGCGAACAAAAAGCAGTTGAGAAAAAAATCGGAATTTAAAGAGGTAAAGGAAAAATATCAAAGTCTACTGAAGAAATCTGCGTCAATGTCCTGTGAATGCGAAACGACAAAGGGAGCATATCGCCGAGTGTGCGAGCCACGTAACCTAATCTGCAGAAAATGCTCACTGGCTTGTGAAGCAAAGCGGATGAGCATCAGAGTCCAGGAGTGGCCTCTTCCGGAAGAGCGATCATTGATTAAAAGCGTCGTGTTCCATCTCGATGTTCC
Organism: Emergomyces orientalis; assembly: GCA_002110485.1. Lineage (NCBI taxonomy): Eukaryota > Fungi > Ascomycota > Eurotiomycetes > Onygenales > Ajellomycetaceae > Emergomyces > Emergomyces orientalis. The sequence continues at coordinate 155,756 of MOWL01000074.1, forward strand.
CAAAGCAGTCTCAAGTTGGCTTGATGCAACGTATAGTCTCCTAGTCGATGCGTTTTCCCAAGGAGCTGGGCATAGCTTCTCTGCTGAAAGATATTTATATTCTTTAAATCACTATGGAAATTTGCGGCGCTTTAAAAGGCCAACTACCGAGCGCCTCCAGCTAATGTCCAAGGAGAAGGCGGTGTCTAAATCTCACTATGGCTGGGATATACCTGTCGGCCAGTGCCCTGACATTTCAGCCGTTTGCGTGCCAAACGCTATGTGTTTCTATGTGTTCGATATGTAAGGGAGAAGACGGGTGGACGAACTTTTAGGCCACTGTGATATCAAGCTATGTTGTACCTTCCAGCTCGCAAATGGGCCTTATCGACAACTGCAGTATGCCGTGAGCAGTACCGAGCACTCCATAACACAATTATTGCGGAACAGACTAAATGCCCAGCCGAGTTGACTTTCCACGAGATGTACTCGTTCTGTTCCCTATGGTCGGGACATCGCCTACAATGGTGGAATATACTCCGCGAACTATTTCGGGAACGATGAACTTCAACCACCAGGAGACCAACATGTTGATTCTTGCAGCCATATGGCAAGTTGATCCTTATAATAACGAAGATGAGCTTTTTCACGAGTCACACATAGACCTGAAAGAAATGGATTTTGGACTAGCTTTAATTTCTGCTCTAGGAAACGCGATGAGCAACGTGGAAGGGAGCTGGCAGGGAACTACTGCGTTGCGAACCTTTATAGTTATTACCACCCGTGTTCTTTCTGGTACTCCATTTGAAATAGTCCGGAAAGGGTGTTTCCAACTTCTCAGGCGAGCAAGAGATATCGCTGAAGGCTGGATGGAAAAGATAATGAAACCGCAGCACGCACCGCAAGAACGATGCTAGCGGTTCCCTATAGCGCGAAGGATCGTCCGACACTTCGGGCTTCATTTAGCCATCCGGATGTAGCAATCGTCCTCACAACGTTAAGCTATTATTACGGCGGCCTCTCAGACGAGCAACTATATCTTACGCTTAAGCACCTCCTTCTAAGAGACCATGCCCAAGAAGAGTATGGAATTTGGGTGCGCGATGCCCCGGGTCTGTCCACTGTATTTTATAAAATTACCAGTGTCAATCTCCAAGACGCAGATCAGTGCGAGAAGCACATTTTCCCGCATTTACGTTTCTCTAAGTCGGCAATCGATTACTATCTGTGCTACCTTGTATTCCCAAGGGAGATGAAGGAGTTCCCGCACAAGATCTCATGTTCTGGCTGGGATATAGGGAGAGAGAAAGCCCATTTAACAACAGGTTTCAGCGGCACATATGATAGCCAGTACCTTTTGCTGTTATCTATCCACCAGTGCAGCTTGGAAAACCATTTACATACTAATGCCAAGCAACTTCTCTGCATTCTCAGGCCCGAGAATGTATTTTACCCAGGTGACATCTCTGGCAACGTGGAGTTCGATGCTGACACCTTGTTAAAGCTGGTCACCTCTGCAATACCTTCTATTCAAGTTATATTAGATGTTGGGGCTCAGGTTTTAGAGCTGAAAAATGAGCAATTAGCTCAACGATGGCTGGCGACATGTTCAGCAACCCATGCGGAAGGAGTAGTTTATTTCGATGATGATGATGAGCTGACTGTTTTAACTCGTGATGGGCACAAAAAGGCCCTCAATTCATCGCCTTATTTAAGCCAATTACAAAAATGCATTGTATACCTCGATGAGGCACATACAAGTGGCACGGATCTGGAGTTACCGACAAACTACCGAGCTGCTGTCACCTTAGGGCCCAATATTACGAAAGACAGACCTGTCCAAGGTGGGTTGTGCTCATATATGTAGAGTTCCATATCTTGCTCTGACACCAAAAACAGCATCTATGCGCATGCGAAAACTCGGGAAGGGCCAATCTTTGGCGTTCTACGCCCCCATGGATATTCCACGCAAAATACTCCAGTGCAATGGCAAAACAGAAGATGATGCTATCGAAATATCGGACGTGTTGAAATGGGGTATTTCTGAAACGTGAGCCTACACCAGGAAATGTGCTCCATTATGGGCAACACAAGGTCTTCGGTTTCAGCGCTATTCACTTGCATGGTCCCAGGTTTCCGGCACCAATTCTCCGGTATTCCCAATCGAAATTGCCGAGTCTGTTCTTGAGAAAAAGGCGCGAAGCATAGAGGAACGATATGGCGTTAATAAATCATGCTCATATGAGCAGGCCTTACTCAGTTGTGCAGAGGACGAAACCCTCGCTGATCGCATAGTGGAGATAGATGGCATTCGTATCAAATGCAAGTATTTTGACACGCACTCTTTCGATGATGTCCAGCTTCAAGAAGAACAAGAACGCGAGTTACAAACTGAATTGGAGCGAGAACGGCAAGTGGAACAGCGATCCGCCTTAACAGCCGCGCCACAATGTATGCATCCTGATGTGGAGAGATTCTTATCGAAAGGTTTGCTCGACCAATCATCTCCAGCTTTCCTTCCAGCCTTTGACATCTTCAAACGTACCTCACTCGCTAGCGAACTGCAACAGTCCTCATGGTCTAAAATTTTATTGGTGACTCAAACCTTCGTTGGGACAGTCGTGGCTAAGAAGCACCAGCCGCTAGATTTGTATATGCACCCAGTCAATTGGATTGCAACCTCTACAAAAGAGGGTCTTTTCAAGCTCGTAATCTTAAGTCCGTTCGAGGCTAATAAGGCAATGGCCCTTGTCCGGAAAAATACTGGGGCTACTCTTCACCTCTATGCTCCACGGATCGGGATCTCAGCTACTCCAATAGATGACCTTTCACTGGCAGCGCTTCCACCTTATCAACCCCAGCCTCGCGACCATTTTACTCTACAGTTGAACCTGTTTGCGGGGCAGCTGTACGTGTAAAACTACGAGGAATATATTTTTCTCTGCAGGTTTTTAGGATTGGCGCACCACCCGCCAGGTGATGGTATTCGTGTTTCGAGAGACGGCTTCATTAATCCGGCTGACCGACGCAGCTTTGACCAGGCCATGATTGTTCAGTGCAAGTTCTCAAAAAGTCCAATTCTGTTTTTGACAACATTGATGTCTTTGAGGAGGAAGGGACAAGACATTTCTCGGTCGCACATGGGCGCAATTCTTAAGGGATGTTTGCTTACACGAGAGAGTGCATTTAATTGAGTCACAAGTGGAGGGGAATCAGGGTGGGAATGATATTTACGATGTATCTGATGAAGTGAGATGATGATGATGATGGATGGATACGGATGCTATGAACGATACAGAATAAAAATCGAGTTAGTAGTTAGATAAGAATGACAATCAAATTCCCATGGAGCATTCGTCCAGTGCGTAATAATCACACATTTTCAGGTGCTGCATAAAACACGAACATGAGTTTAGGGGGGCGATCTCAGATTATATAATCTGCTTTTTGGCAAGACTTGTCACATGACTTACATCTTATCTTAACTTCTGTTCACAAGTTTTGCTCAGCGAACGACGATAACCTCAACACAAACACGGTATCGCAGCCAGAACCAACTGTCAGGTCGGCTCATAGCACTACACCATTTAAAATCATATCAAATTTGTGATAGGAGGATAGTCTGGCAGCGTTTTATTTCAACAAGGGTTCGCTCGCCTAACCCTCTTCGTTTTCCTCTCTAACGAAAGCAAAGTGACCAATTCTTCCTCCATCTCCCCTTTCCTTCCAATCGGAGGACCGTATTCAACGTATATTCGCCATGTCAGGTATTGATGTCGAGGCTCTCCTTGAGTCCACAGCCGCTCCCACTCCCCCCCCTCATCCGACCGAAGAGATCCCCGACAAAAGCCACGATGAATCGAAGGGCTCTCGAAATGAACGTCCACGTCGCAAATGCGATCGCGATAGAGAACGCGAGCGACGAGAACGAATCCAGGAACGACGCCGCCGTGAAAAAGATGCCGATGGAGACGAGGAAATGAAAAGCCCAAAGAGCGATCGCGCAAGTGCTAACGGGAGCCATAGAAGCAGAAAGAGGAGTAGGAGCCGTGATAGCGAAAAAAGCCGCTCCCGTCGTGACCGTGACGACCCATATCGATCGTCCGGCGGGGACTACTATCGTGGCCCTGGCCGAACCACACGTTCTCGCTCTAGGTCTCCATACGACGACAGATACTATAGACCTACCGGCCGCCCCCGTCGTGAGGAGCGTGACGATGATAAACGCCCAAGTAGGCGTGATAGGGATGGGCGCAGACGAAGCCCCAGCTCCGGCAGGCGTCGCAGCGGGACTCCTGAACCCCAGCTTACTGAAGATGAACGCGATAGACGAACCGTTTTCGTGCAGCAACTAGCTGCCCGCCTAAGAACGAAAGAGCTCATTGCTTTCTTCGAGAAAGTTGGCCCAGTCAAAGAAGCTCAAATTGTGAAGGATCGCGTGAGCGGGAGATCGAAAGGGTGAGTAACCCACAATACCTCACTTGCCGTTTAACAAGTACTAATGTTTTATACAGCGTCGGTTATGTCGAATTCAAGGATGAAGAATCGGTCCCACTTGCCATTCAGCTTACTGGCCAAAAGCTTTTAGGGATTCCTATTATTGCTCAACTAACCGAAGCCGAGAAAAACAGACAGGCCCGCAATCCTGAGGCCAACGTTAGCGGAAACCAAAATTCTATCCCGTTCCACAGGCTGTACGTCGGTAACATCCATTTCAGCATCACTGAAAGCGATTTACAGAAAGTTTTCGAGCCATTCGGCGAACTTGATTTTGTCCAGCTACAAAAGGAAGAAGGGGGTCGCAGCAGGGGCTATGGCTTCGTCCAGTATGTCTTAGACCTTCCCAATTTTTCAACATTTGTACATATTTACTGACAAACCTGGTTAGGTTCCGTGACCCAAACCAAGCTCGAGAAGCTTTGGAAAAAATGAACGGATTCGATCTTGCTGGTCGCCCAATCCGGGTTGGTCTTGGTAATGATAAGTTTACCCCTGAATCGACCGCCAATTTATTGCAACGATTCCAGGGACAGGGTGCCCATCATAACTTCCAGGGTTCACTATTCTCTGGCCATGGCGGTCGTGGAGCTCAAGCCGGTGGTTCCGGTAACTTTGATCGAGCTGGCGGCAGAGACAATGACAAGGCTGCGGGCGGTGCCAGTGCCCTTGATGACACCGATGTTGCCGGTGTGAACTTCAACAATTATAGCAGAGACGCATTGATGAGGAAACTTGCGAGAACAGATGAACCTACTGTCGAGCCAACGCCAGACGAAAAACGCAAAGTACCCAAACCTCAAATAAACGCTAAGCCGTTGCCCGTGAGCGTCAACATGGCAAGCAGATGCGTTCTACTCCGAAATATGTTTGACCCTGCTGAGTACGTTACCAGCCCCCTACCCAGTTCATAAATTATTGACTCTATACTAACTGTTCGTTTAGGGAAGAGGGTGAAGCTTGGATCAAAGAGCTGGAAGATGACGTCCGTGCTGAGTGTGAAGATAAATATGGCCACGTTGTTCACATTGCATTAGATCCGAATACTCAAGGAGATATATATCTCAAGTTTGACCGTGTCCAAGGAGGCGAGAATGCCATCAAGGGCTTGAATGGCCGATTTTTTGGAGGGAGACAGATTAGCGCGCAGCCTGTGGTTGATGCGGTTTACAGCAGCCTCTTTTCCCGCACCAAAGCGATCTGAGTTTAGTCACTTACGGATATTAGGTCAACTAAAAACAATGAAAAAGGAGGGTATGTATATTTTACGAGATAGCCTTTGACACTTTTGTCTAGGGCCCTCGACCTTGTATTCCATTTCCAAAACTATTCCCCCGAACGAGCGTGAAACCCCTTACATACATACATCCAGTCATACGTTCCAATGCAGGGAAAGGACATGGTTACACCAGTGGTATGTGCTGAGTCTTTTTTGCGAGTACAAATTTGCATTTTCATTGTTGCATTGATATAAAAATTTCTCTTGCAGAGAGCAGTAGCTAGAGTCTCGTTTTCGATCTAGGTCGTTGTAATTTACCACATTGCAATCTTGAGTTATTACTATATATCCTTCTATCGCCTCTAGAGATATTCCAAATGCCTTCTTCCAGCTTTGCCATCAGCATCAGATATGACCTTCCCCGCAGAGACCACCCATCGCGACGTGCTTATCTAGCGCTATTTAATCTTCAACCCAGCGCTTCTTCTCCTGGCACCTGTAACATATACTATAACTACGCTGTCCCAAATCAATTGACACCCGCTTCTCTGATTGCATCTTCTGTGCAGTAAACTGATAGAAGATGAATGAGGTTCTTCTTGATTCTCTGGATTTTCTTCCCTTGTCAAATCCATGGGATGCATGGATTTGTTTGCCACATCAGGTATCTAAGATATCATGATATACCACCCACATCAGAATACAGTTGCTCAACGCAGTTGATGAGCAGGTGATAACATTTCATTAAATTAATCTCTTTCTCATAATAAACAACACAGACCTGTCATTATCCTGTGAATGCTCTTTTCTTTCACACAGTCTCTCACCTGATATTTTCTTAATATCATACTGGATATTTATCAGATATTGTTCATTCCACTACACTTTTAATCCTAATTTTTGGCTTATTGATTCATTCAAGTCAAAGAATTGTCTATTTAGATATTCTTTTTCACAATACAGAGTGAGTTTTGTCTCTGAATGTAATGTGTGTCTTGAACAACACGTTTGTCCCTTTCTTCTCTTATACCCTTTGCACATGGTGATTTCGTTTCTGTAGGCTATCTACCTCGTACACGTTGGGCGTCAATTCCAACCATCAATCTCAATCAATCATGGGAAACAATGCTGACGCTCCCAGTCCGCTAACCAGTTTTCCACTTCTCCAACCAGAGCAGATTATGGGCCCACAACGCCCTTACATAGCGCCTCACGGTGCTGGCGCATACCAGGCAGAGACCTACGATTCCCTGCGCTATCATATCGACCGGCTCCAGGGTATGCTCAACGCCACTGAAATGGACTTACAGCATACCAGAGGTAAACTAGAGGAAGCCCGCGCCGCGGCCCAGCGTGACCGTAACGTGATTCGCAAGATGGAGAACCGAATCACAGAGCTAGAAAACACGGTCAACAAGCAGAAGGCAACAATTAGCACACAGAGCAAGACGATTTCTTCCGCCTCCAAGTCCAAACATCGCGCTTTGTCTTTCACCTTCACCACTCCGCAGCACCATTTGACCAACGGCCAGGAGGCAACTCGTGTCTCGCGTTATCAGCACGTCTTCGATAACCCACCACCCAAATTTGGACTTGGAGATCCCGCTACCCCTAGGTCTGCAGGAAATCAAGCTACTAATGCTACTGGTGGCGCTGGTGGCGTTGGTTCCAATAATTTTAATACTAAAGCAACTGCCATGTCTGCACTTGAACGCTTGAATGCATTTGTGCCCCCTATTGGATCCAAGGCTGCTGCGGAGGAGAAAATTGTCCCGCTATCCTCCTTGCCCATGAACCCGCCAGAAGGCATGATGATCATGGAGGAGACCAACTTCAGCGCAATGGACTTTGGGTATAAGTTCCATTCCCTATTCCAGAAATCTGAAACATTCGGACACCTATACATCAACTCGTCAAGCGGATATACAGACAACATGATTGATTCTGACGCTACGGTGCACTTGATGCTGGCTTCCCATCCAGATTCAGTGTCCGCCCTTCTGGCAGACTCATCGACGCGATTCGTGCTCTTGATCAAGGCGATAAACTCCTACCTTATCAACAAGGTGCTTCGCATATGTGTCGTTAGTGGCTTCGATTCCACTGCAGACTCTGAGATCGGCCAAATGATGTCGCTCCTGTATCCTGGTATGCCTTCAATTTCTGTCCGTCTCTTTGCTAATATACTCTTGCCCTTCATCATTTACCGATATTAAATTATACTCCAGACGCCCCCACTACCGTCCGCGCCCTCCTCTACGAAGCCATGCGCCGCCAAGTAAATCGCATCCGCAACAAACCCCTCTTTGCAAACTTCTACAACAAACGCAAAAACGAGCACGCAACGGCCCTCTTCCGTCTAATCTCGCACCTCGTGCAACGCAACCACCCAAACATCTGGACCGATTTCGTCACGATAATTGAAGAAGCGCACGCTCTCGCGCTAACCATGTTCTCGGGTCCCTACGAGTTCCAGCTCCACTTCGCGGAGGTCGGAGACCTGTTTGATGCGCATTCGATGTTCAATCGTGACACGGCGCTGGTGCGTGGTGGCGACCCGCAGACGCTGATGAGGAATTGTCATCGCGTTAAACTGAGTGTTACACCGACGATTTGGTTTCGGAATAATTCTGTGCCAGCGAATGAGCCGATGCAGATTGTTAATATGGGGCACGTTGTGCTTTCACCGCTAGTAATGAATAAGTAGGACTTCTGCTGTTGGAAGCAGAAGTCTGAGCTTTCAGCGTTTCAAGTTTTTCAACCATAGGTTGAGGGGTTCTGGTCTATGGGAGATCCAACTAATTCAGGTGATGCTGGATCTAGCAACGCCAGCTTTGGCAAACTTATCCTTGGATCTGGAGTCAGCTTGGGCTACCTAGTTCAATATGTCGAGGAATTGGTCGAGTCTAATGGGATATATTATGGTGCTGTGGGATTGTTTCAACACCTAGTGCGTTGGAAAGGTTCTTTTGCGTCAATCTGTTCTACCTTTCTTTTTCCCTTTCTTTGTCTTCTGTTTCTTTTCGACTCTCTACCGAGGCTCGTATTTTCCAGTCCAAGTCTAATGATCCGTCATGCGTGAGCTGGAGGGTTTCCCGAGTAATGCTCTCATTGCTTTCCCTGCCCTGTTGAATATCTTTTCTCTGTTATGGTGATTTCGACATGGTTTTCCATACTAAACCTGACTGATGGAGATGTATGTACGGAGTACGCTGCAATTGAAATCAAGTAATTAATTAAACCGAAAACAATCGAGTTCATCAATTCCTTGATTCTTCTTGCTGTTTTTTAGTCTTTGCTGTCAAAATGACCACCCCACTTGTTAGGTCATTATTGTTTTGTATAATTAACCACCTGGGGTTTGTAGAGTTAAGAAACAAAGAGAAAAAAAAAGGGTAATTAAACCCCAAAATACAGCTACAAAACGAACATTCGTATACATTCTTGATAACTGATCAATTCTGAGTTTTGAACTTGCTATTTTCCTTAAATATTGTCTCTCTTCTGCGCCCTACTCAGTCGGCTATTTTTGCTGCCTGAGAGAGTGGAGATCTTCGCCCCTGTTTCAACAGCCACATCCAAGTTTCCTCTCTGCTGCCGTGGCGTGACATTTGTGGCATTAACTAGTTATAGTGACATGAGCCAAGTTTAGCCTGTTCTTGTTTTTGTTGGGATAAATATTCTTGGCCTACATCTTTTGTATTTTGTATTTTTTTTTTTATTCCTACGTAGTAATTCGTTTGAGGCTGAATCTATATTAAAGTGTTATATATATATTCACCCCTTTTTCTAGACAATATAAAAACAGCCTTCAGTGAACAATAAAAGTGTATAAAAGACGTTGCAATTCTTACTTCCTTCGCCCACTTCCAAGCAAACTAAAAAACAACCAGCCAACCAACAGAAATCCGGCAGACACCAGACCTTTGTATTATTATTTACTAGTATTAATAAATAAAGTCCGCGATCCCACCAGCGGGACACTCATCTCCCGCCGCATTTCCCTCCTCTCTATCTCTACACCATATACTCGCCGTCGATGTCGCTGCTCCAATGAACTCCGGTGCAGTAAAGCGTGCGACTGTTCGCGCTTGGACGCTGGCTGACAGCTACAGTACGTTTAAAATAAAACTATTCTTATTTATTTCCCTGCATTTTGCGAAATATACGAAAAAAACCCAACGCTACATGGAAAGTCCTTTACTGACCAACATTGCGCTCAAATTCAGGCTTCATCGCGACTTTCCTACGTTGTCGCCATAGCACCAATGCTGAGCACCAACATCAACCTCAACCTCAACCTCAACACCAACTTCACCAGCAGCAGCAGCAGCAACAGCAATACCAGCAGCAATACCCCCAATACCACCAACGACGACGGCAACATGATGGAGCCTACCACCGCTCCGGCCGCCACTTTCACGACTACTTCGTCACCCACCTCCCCTCCTCCTCGCTACATCCCGACTCCCGCGCTTCTCCAGGCCCTCACCATAAATTACCCCGTTCAGCTTCGACACCCCACACCGCCAATGCAGCACGGGGCCCTTCTCCGGCCACCGTGCAGCCACCCATCGGCATTTCGCGCGAAACAACCGTCGTCCGCATCCCGCTGCGCAGCGCTAAACACCATTTCGGCGTCAGCGCTGCGCGGGGGACGCGCCCTACAAACGAAGATACATATCAGGCTGGTGTGATTGATATACCAGCCTTTGCACGGCGCGCACCGCTGTCGTTGACGATTGGGGCGCGGTCTGCGGCTGCGGCAGTGGCAGCTAGGGGGGCAAGAACTGTTGGTAGCGGAGAAGGAAAAGAGAGGGGAGAGGTAGAGGACCAGAATAGGGCGGCGGAGAGTGCGAGTGGGGATCCACAGGTGTTTTATTTTGGGGTGTTTGATGGGCATGGTGGTAGTGAGTGTAGTGAGTTTTTAAGGGATTACTTGCATGAATATGTGCAGGATACGGCTGTGGCGTTTGAGATGCAGTCGAGCTTGAAGAAGGATATTGAGACTGGCGAGAGAGTTTTGGGGACGGGGACTGAGAGCTCTGGTGCGGAGAGGGAAGGGGAATCGGAAAGTGGTGGTGGTTCGACACAACGCAGGAAGGAGAGAGAGTCATTACATCTACAGGGTGACCTGCCTGTTGTCCAGCGGGCTAATCGGCAGAAGATTGGGGAACTGGAGAAGGAATTGGTAGTCAGCTGGAGGAATCTAGTAGGGGGCTACTATCGACGATTCCGCCCACCGCACTTCTCCTACTCTGGCGAGCACCACTCATCCATACACAGGTCTCTCCAGATCACAACTAATCCGCATGGCGGCGCCACAATCGAAGAACTGCTCGAATACGCCTTTCTAAAAGCAGACTTCGACTTCGTCTCCGCCCAAGCCGCCAAGCAGGACGATGACCTCGTCCACGCCGAAAAGCCCCTAAACGAATCCGACATCCTGCACAACCCCAGCCGATCCCGCCATCCCGTCATCGGTGGACCCCATCGTTTCAAAGGTGGCAGCACAGCCAGCATCGCCATGATCTCCACCCCAAGCCCAACCCCATTCTGGCACCCGTCCACCCCTTCCTCCCTCGTCGTCTCCCACGTCGGCGACACCCGCATCCTCCTCTGCTCCACCGCGACAGGTCTCGCCATCCCGCTCACGACAGACCACCACCCATCTTCTCCGATCGAAGGAAACCGCCTCCGTCGCTACGCCGCGACATTCGTCACAGACTCCTTTGGCGAAGAGCGCATGAGCGGGCTCGCCAACACACGCGCCTTTGGCGACATGCGATCCAAGCGCATCGGGGTCTCCGCTGAGCCGGAACTCCGGCGCGTGGAGATGGGCCCTGCGGAGTATTCGTTCCTGGTGTTGATGACTGACGGGGTGAGCGGAGCGATGTCTGACCAGGAGGTGGTGGATGTTGTGAAGGAGGCGCGGACGCCGGATGAGGGGGCTAGGGATGTTGTGGGGTTTGCGACGGAGGTGGGGGCTGATGGGGATAATGCGACGTGTCTTGTTGTTAGGCTGGGTGGGTGGGAGAGGAGGCTTGAGGGAGGCTTAGGGAGTATGGGGACGAAGGAGGAGAGGCTGTGGAGGAGGGAAGAGGCGACGGATCCGAGGCAGAGGAGGAGATGAGGGTTTTTGATTTGGATGTGATGGATGGGTATTGAAAGACGGGGTGTGGAATGGAGGGGAGGATCTCTAATGTGTTCTACGTTTCATACGTCGTTTTATGCTGTGCATCTTGGGTTTTATTTAGCGGTGCATCTTTCATCTTTCATTTTTCATTTTTTATTATTCTCTTTATAAAGACGGATCGATTTCCAGGGATACAGATAACCAACCATTATCACAAAAAGTAATTTAGTAATTGATAATATGCAAGATAGACCTCTACGTAAATTATATAAATATTGGTTCCATTCTATTAACTGCCTTTCTACCCCTGGCCTTTTCATTCTTCTACCTCGATATCTCATATACAAAGGGCTATCAAAAATCGATTTCATTCAGTTGAAGTCTATCGATTCCTCACGAACTCCGCTGTGGAATATATGTTCGTATTTGGATCGCCTGTAATCCGAAGCCGTAATATCTATCGGCTCAGAGGCAGAAAAACAACCACTAATACAACAGTGGAGGGACGTCTTCTATCTTTCTTACAGTTATTTTAATTCTTCGTAGTATCATTCTCCTGAGCACAAGGCTAGCAGCGAGCATAAAATACCCCTGAATACTTGGCATCCATCATATCTATTTAATTAGTTCACAAAATAATAATAAAAACCCCCCAGGATCGGCAAAAATAATAATAATAATATTATTAGAATACAAGAGAGAGAGCAAAAAATTAAAAATTAAAATACAAAGATAGAATAAAAATAAAAGAAAAGAAAACCACAGAAAGTATTCAATTATTTTATGCAATTTATTATTTATTTATTTTTAACGAAGTAATCATTCTTCTTGCGGGGCAGAATTACTTCCTTTAAAGCCACATTTCTCATTATTTTCCTTTCCGAATTTTTTCTTCCTCGATATTTAACTATTTGATGGTTAACTAAATTATTAAGTAACTAATAAAAATGCCCCGAGTGACGTCGCAAAGTTAAATAATCCCAGCTGGAATTTTATTCTGCTGCTTGGTGTTTATTTCGTCCCCGTCTTTTCTCTAATCAGCACATTCTTCCAGCTATTCCTTTCCTATATATATATAAGATATTCCTTTGAAAAGTGAGTCCCAGCTGCTATTTCCCTGTCTCAAAACTGCAAAATAAATACAAAATACAAAATAAACACAAGCCTTCTGAGACCATTTCTTTCCTCGCGCCGAAAACGCAGGCGTGTTCTGGCTTCGACACTTTTCTCCCGCATCGCTCACTTCGGAACATATATATATGCCCGATATAAGACACAGTCTACGGAGTAATACGCTGTCTATACTCAAAGAGCCTACGTTTGCTAATCTTTGAATTGTTGTTTGCCCACAGTTTCCCCCTTGATTGTGCCCTCTCTCTCTCTCTATATCTCAGCTCCCTCGAATAAAAGCATCCATTTTGCTCCGCTACATACGCTTCCACCAACACGCTCCTTATCTTCCTCACACATCCCCGCATAACCCATTGATACCACCAAAGCCCCTCGCCATAAGACACCCTCCTCCTCCGGGCTAGCTACAATAATACCTCCTCGACCTCGATCATTCCCAGCCCACCTTCACCTTCATCACGGTTAAGTTGTCATCATCACGGTTACTAAGCCCGGAGCTCCGATCCGGCAGCTCCGCAATCCAGTGGTTTACTTCTTTTCTTTCGTTTGTATAACTGTTCAGGCCCCGTGGGGAGGGATTCCGTTTTAACAACCATTTTACAACCATGAGTATGCGCACGCGAAAACAGAAGGCCGTAGCTACAGGCGCAGGTTTAGCGACGCCCACGTCTCATGATGAGATGGAGGATTCCCTGACCGCCGTCAATGGTTCTGTGCGCAAGAACAACTACAATATCCTTTCCTCTACCTCCAAGCGGAGACGATCCCGCTCCCCTGCCGTCCCAGCGGAGCAGAGAGAGAATATATTCCTCTTCTATCCGAATATAATCGGTGGGTCTCCTACTTCATATTTGCTTGGAACCTTTGCCTCCGCTCTCGTTGCTAACCTCCCGTCCCCGTTTCCTTGATCAGGCTACTTCCGCGTTTTTCTCGCGATCGCCTCACTCTACTATATGCCTCTGCACCCTCGAACCTGCTCCCTCCTCTACAGCGTATCATGCCTACTCGACGCCCTCGACGGCGTAGCAGCCCGCCATTTCAACCAGTCCACGACCTTCGGTGCAGTGCTGGATATGGTGACAGATCGATGCACTACAGCTTGCCTGTTGGTGTTCCTGAGTTCCGCATGGCCGCGATGGGCGATTCTGTTCCAGGGACTGATCAGTCTGGATCTGGCGAGCCACTACATGCATATGTATGCGACGTTGACAATGGGTGGTTCGGGCCAGAGCCACAAGAAGGTCGATTCCAGCCGGAGCTGGATTCTGTACCAATACTATAATAGCAGGGTGAGACTTTATATTCCGCTTTAACAATATAATATATATATATATATATATATATATATATTTTAATAACCAACCATCACTAACCCTATCTTCGATACTCTCCAGACCGTCCTCTTCATCTTCTGCCTCTTCAACGAGCTCTTCTTCATCGGCCTCTACCTCCTCTCCTTCTCTTCACCCACCTTATCCCCTTCCCTCCTCCAACCGGTCGGCGGGGAAGTAGGAGTAGGGCTGGGCACCGCCTCCGCCCAGCCAGGCTCCCCAGCCCTCGCCCCGCTATCCAGCCTCTTCTCCAGCCCTTGGAGCGCTGGCGCCCTCGAGCTCGCCCGCGCCAACAAGATGGACAGCTTCTGGCCCTGGGTCATCACTGGCATATCTGCACCGATAATGGCAGGAAAACAATTCATCAATATTGTCCAGATGGTTAAGGCTAGCCGGTGGCTTGCGGAGGGAGATCTCTTGAGGAGGAGGCAGCAGGGGTTGTCCATGGTTAAGAAACGGTGATGATAATAGTCATGCTTCCTTCATCCAAATCGAAATCGGGGATTTTTTTTTTTTTCTTCTTCGATTACCTTTGTAATGAAAATATCCCCATTTGTTTGTTATTTTTATTACTTTTGCCCTATCCACGGGAGAGAGTGTGGGCTCGGTTCGCTTCGGTTTGGTTAGTACTTTTCTTTTGTAATTCTTTTTCTTTTTCGTCTTGTTTCTATTTCATTTTACGCACCCCGTGGGAGTATATTTTTCTGGGTAGGCGGGCATATGCGAATTGGAGAGAGAACGAAAAACACAGGGTGGGTTGGTGTGAGCAGGATAAATGATCTTTTTTATCCTTTTCTTTTCTTCTTACGCTTCTCCTTGTCTTCTAGTTTTCTTCTTGTCTTTTTACATTTTTGTTTTTCCCAGCTCTGTGCATAAAATATCTCATTCATTTGCTAGATGGATCCAAGCATTGATTTCATTGTTCACTCGCTTTCTCTTCTTTCTTCTTCCTTTTTTTCGTCTTTGTTTCTCTTTTCCCGCCTGGTTCCGGTTCTTTTTATTTTATTTTAATTTTATTTTAGTTTTTATTAATTTCTTCTTTCTCCGTATCCTGCAGGACCCTTGAACTTCGGCCCTTTTACTATTATTTCTAATTATCTTTACTTTCAAAACTTTTTCTATCGTCCCTACCATCACTAATTTTTACCTTAGTTTTTTCCAGTTCTCTTCGTCTTATTATCTTTTTACTCTTCATTTCTCTTTTTTCGCCCCGCATCATTCATTTTCTTTAGTATTGTTCATATTTTGTAATTTTTTGTCTGGTTGTAATGTCAGCCTTTCACTTTTTTTCCCCTATTTTTCCAATTCATTCCTCTTGTAACAGTTCACTTTAATTTCGCATTTAGCATTTTAAAATAATATCATAAGCAAGCCTGGCTCCCATCTGGTTTGGGAGTTTTCTTATTATCATTATAGAAACTGAACTCTTCCTTGGTTTCCACTCAAGAAATTTCCGTCATCCAGTCCCTCTCTTTTGATGTGAATCCTTGGATGAGAACACTGTCACGTGATCTGGCGTCTGTTGTTTCGTTTTGTTCGACGTCTGAGTGGTTGTATTGGCAGCTTTCTACTGGGGGCTATATATGCTCTGTGCGGGGCGCTAGTCCGTACTAGGAAGCCCACGGCTCCCACACGTTTTTGCATAATTTACACGCGCGCCAACTCTCCGCAACAAAAACATCCCCCACTCTGCATCTATACCTGGCCAGGGGAATTTCTTTCGGAGCTTACGGATCACTCCCATATAGCCTCCTACTCCCGATGAACTTGTATCCGTGATTGCTTTCCCATTTCCAATGCCCCGCCACGGTCTTCGACGGGGCGCTGGCGGCCACTCCGCCTTCCCGAGTGAGGACGGAGCTTCCGCCTCAACTCCATCTAACGACCGAGCACCCCGCCATCCCAACTTTGAGGCTCCAGCTCCAGGCCGCACCCCACGTGCGGAAACATTTCCCACAAACAGTACACATAATCGTATGCATAATTTATCCATTGCGGGTGATCCTGACCTAGCGGATACTGAGGAAGATCTAGAAGAGAGCGGGGAAGGGCTTGACGAGGATATTGATATTGATGATATTGAAGATGAGGGTGAGGACGGGGAATTGGGAGATGAGGAGGGCGAAGAGGATATGGAGGATCAGGAAGATGATGATTATGATGGTATATATATGATCCCAGCATGGTACGGAATATCCATCCCTTTTCTAACAGGTTTCCTAGAAAAACACACCTCCGCGCCCATCCCCGCCAACCTGCGCGAGATCTCCTCCCTAGCCTCCTGGACAGTGTCGACTCATAAGCCGGGCTGCGGTATCACAGCCCTCCGCCACCCTTCCCCATCACAGTTCTGGCAATCTGACGGTCCCCAGCCACACACACTCACCCTACACTTTTTCAAACGTGTCGCTATCGTCCGCATCCGCGTATACCTAGACTTCGAGCTTGATGAGAGCTACACACCTACTAAAATGATATTTCTGGCTGGGATGGGGGGCAATGATCTTGTGGAGTTCGCCACGTGGCAGGGGGAAGCGCCCACGGGGTGGGTGGATATTGATTTACAGGGTGTTGGAGGCCGACATGCGAAGACGGGACGACGCAAGAGTAAGAGTCATCATCGGAAAGGTAATAGTAGTGGGGATTTAAACGGGATGAAGGGAAGAATGGGTATGGGAGCGGGAGCTGGGACGGGAACGGGAACTTCAAGGCAAAGACATGAGGCTCATGACCATGAAATGCTCGATGACGGCTTATGTGACATTGATGACAATAACAGTGAAAATGACGACGATGACGATGACGATGACGATGACGACGACGACGACGATGGTACCGACATGGACCCATCATCCGGCAATGTCCTCAAAGCCATGGTAATCCAAGTCCGCATCAGCGAAAACCACCAAAACGGCAAAGACACACATGTTCGGGGTTTCCAGGTGTTTGCGCGTGATGATCGCCGCCTTATCCGACCAAGGCGCGACAGCGCGCGCAAGTCTCTCAGGGCCCATGGTGCGACTGGCGGCAATGGGACTGATGCGAGGAAAGTTCGCGCTGGTTCGTCTACAACTGCGGATCAGGACGGGGGCGCTGCGGATGATGGGGAGGTGTTTAGCCCGGCATTTGATGAAGATGATTGGATGGGTGAAATGGAAATTCGATAGATAGGTGGATTCAGCCGGGAAGGAGGAGTTGTGTGTGAATTTGTCAACCTGCATACATACTGCATATATTCCTGGGGGTTTTTTTCTTAACGGTTCTGTTTTCTACGCATTGCCTGGCGACTGGGGAAGGGGACAATACACAAAATTGGCGTTCTTGCCGCTTTGCTCGAAGGCGTTAAGAGCGGATTGCCCCTTTTTTCTTTCTCTTTTCCCTTTCTTATTTGTTTTTCGTTCATACTTTATCTTTTACTTATGAATACCCTCGAGCGTTATGCTTTTGTCTTGTTTTTTACAGTCCCTATTCGCGGACGTTGAGACGGATGCGACCACCCACATATATACCCATTTGGCAAACAAACAATGAAGAAAATCATTTCTTTCATTTCATCATTGTTTGATATTATATTAATTAATTTAGATTGTGCCGCTTTTCATTATGCTCTATTTTTTTTGTTTACATTCGCGAAAAAAATACCCCTTTCATTAGGAAAAGAAACCGCGTACCCGAAAGAAAAATCCAATGAGTCCCAGCCCTTTTGCGTTTTTCCACTCTCCCTTTCCCCCTTGTTACTCTAAAAAAAAGGTTATCCGCCTTCCTTCAATCACAAAATCTTCTCCAACTCCGCCACAACCGCATCACCCACCTCCTTCGTCGTAGCCTTTCCGCCAATATCACCCGTCCGCACGCCGGCCTCAATGACGTTGCGCACAGCCGTCTCGATAGCCTTGGCTTCCGCAGGCCGGTTAAGCGAGTACTGTAACATCATGGCCATGGATAGGATGGCAGCGACTGGGTTGACAATACCCTTGCCAGCAATGTCCGGTGCAGAGCCATGAATGGGCTCATAGATACCATTAACCTTGCTTTTCCCGTCAGGAATCCCGCTTAGACTCGCACTGGGCAACAGCCCCAATGAGCCGGGAATAACGCTCGCTTCGTCAGAGATAATATCGCCGAACAGATTACTCGTAACAATGATACCATTCAACTTCCGTGGGTCCTTAACCATCAACATTGCCGCGCTGTCAATAAGATGATGCCCGTACTTCACCGTCGGGAACTCCTTATCCATAATCTCCGTAACAACCTTGCGCCACAGCCTACTCGTCGCAAGCACGTTGGCCTTATCCAAGCTCCACACGGGCAATGGCGGGTCATGCTGCAGGGCCAAGTGGCCCGCGAGTCGGATGATGCGCTCGATTTCTGGGCGCGAGTACGGCTCGGTATCAAACGCGTAGCCGTCACCGTTATCCTCGCGGCGTTCGCCAAAGTAGATGCCACCCGTCAACTCGCGGATGATGTTGAAGTCGACGTTGCGACATACGTCGGCTTTTAAGGGGGAGATGTCGACGAGGGAAGGGGCGGCGAAGTTGCAGGGTCGCAGATTGCCGAAGGTGCCCATTTCTTTGCGGAGGCGGAGGATCCCTTGTTCTGGGCGGACGGCGCCGGTGCCCCATTTCTGAATTAATTGAGTTAGACATTGCGTCTGTAACGCGTAAAGAATGTATATTGGAGTTGTGGGCTGCGTACAGGTCCTCCTACTGCGCCCAGGATAACGGCGTCTGCGCTTTTGGCGGCATTTAGAGCCTCGTCGGTCAGGGCTGTTCCAGTCGCGTCGATGGCAGCCTATATATCAATCCAGAAAAAATCCATTTAGCACTCTGTAAAAGTATAGTCTGGGGGAATGGAAATACTGACTCCTCCAAGCAAATGGTCTTGGAAATTGAACTCAATGTCGGTTCTCTTCTTCTCAACCACGCGAAGGATCTATAACAGAGTATATAGATATGAGCAGATCTGTAATATGTTTAAATAGGCCTCCTCTCTAGGAATATGTTCTCAAACTGAACATCGGTTCCGGGAGCCTATTAGTGAATAGAAACGAAATTATGCGCTCCCGCACCTTAATAGCTTCCGCAGTCACCTATACACCATATGGTTAGCAACTGCCACCGTCCATCTCCCCAGCTATGACAAGCTCCTGGGGTCAATTTCACCTACCTCCGGACCACAATGGTCACCGCCAAAAACGACAATGTTGTATTTCCCCATAAGGAACGTGGGATAACGTGCTACGTTCTTGTACGTGAGGAAGGGATTGGAAGCTCTTGATAGATCTGCTAAAAATGCAATTGACACAGAAACAGCCGGAATATGTACGTTTTGAAAAGTGATCAGCCGAGAAGAAGAAGATATGGAGCAAAAGTAGTTAGTGGGTGATGATGGGAGAAAAGAAGTCGGCGGAGAATAACAAAAGCATCGGCCCGATAAAGCTGCTCCTTGTAATGCCTCACCCCGCTCTCCGATATCGGGATGTCTCGTGACTGTCTTGTGTATGGTTCCAACAAAGGAAGTGGAATAAATATTGATTATGAGAGTGATACATTTAACAGAGGAAAATAAGACATACCAACCATGCTTACGATATATGAACAGGTTAGTTAATGTAAAAATTGAATAACAAATAAGATTATAGATGCTAAGCTATATAACCAAAGAGCGTGCGTTGGGTAACTAGTTTCTCTTCAACTCCCCCTCACCAAGGAGCAGCGTAATCAAATATGATCAAAAAATCAAAAGTTGGCAAAATGAGATAGATTTCCCCCCTTCTATTCTTCTTCCTTTTCCTCTTTTCCTGTTTTGTAAATAATTTTTAGGCAGTCGTCTCTTTTGCAGGTTAGTCCTAAAGTAACGCGATAAGAATCCTAGGATGGAATCTGCGAAAAGGTAAAACCTTTATGGCCAAGGGTATAATCGAAATATCACAACCGGAAAAACTGGGAAATCGGCTGGGGCAGGAGGTTGACTCCATGGCCCTGAGCTTGAAAAAAGGCGCAACGCCACAGAAAAGAAAACGACGAACAAAATCAAAGAGTCAATATTACTGGTAGTGGGGAAAGTTTTGAGAACAGAACCAAAGAAAGAAGAAAAGGAAATGAGATAATAGATAGATATAGAAATAAAAATAAATAGCGCGACTTGTGAGTAACTGTTTTTATCTAGCCATATAACTATTAAAAGTCAGAAGAAAAAAAAGGAATGCTTTTGTCCATGCGATTAAACGCACTAGTTACTACAAACGCAGGTTGCGCTGGAGGCACAACAGGACGGATTGATGAACAAGACCATTCCGCCCCCAGTCGTGGTCCTTGGCTGCCCGCTTCTGTAATTTTCAACATCTCTCTTTTTTTCTTTCTTACAGCCCTACCTACCTAGGTTAGCGAAAAGAAAATGAAGCTCACCAACCGGAAAAATCACAAATGCTCTCCAGTTTTGGAGTGCATGCATTATTGATCGGTAATTGTAGGCGTTATCTCCACTGACAAATCGAGGTTGCTTTCTCGCCCCCAGCTATTCCTCGGCCCTATTTCAGGTTGATAGAATGGCTGGGCGGGGAACACCGAATATTGAGCACGAGGGGAAGATAGACTAGCTCAGCTGCCACACATCCGTTTGCACTGCGCTAAAAAACCCCCTTGTAAAAGGAAGCAAAACGCACAGCGCAAACATATATATGGCAAACATCAAACTTAAACCCCACTTCCCCTCTCCCAACATTCTTCTACTGCTCAGTATCGATAATCCGCACATCTCCAGACGAAGACTTAGCCTTAGCCTTCCGATCCTGGCGACGGAAGTAGACTCGCTTCCCCAACTTCCACGCTTCAACACCAGCAAAGAACAATATCGCCTCAATGAAGACAATCCCCCACTCCCATGAGATGCCTTTGTGCTTGAACACGACCGTGTTGATGACGGGGATATACAGGAGGGGGAAGATGGTGATGAAGCCGGCCATGATGGCCCAGAAGAGGAACTGATTGCGCCACACGTCGTGCATCCACTGGGTGAAGTATTTCTTGGACTTGGGCTGCATACGGAAGAAGCTGCGGCGCATGTTGACCATCTCCCAGGCGAGGAAGAGGGCGAACCAAGTCAGGCAGACGAAAGTGGTGGCGCGGGCGCGGAAGACCGTGTCGCATTGATCGGTGTACGTTGTGTTACAGCCGCGGCCGAGGTTGCCGTCACCGAAGCCGTACATTACCATGGTGAAGGAGGCCAAACAGAGAGCAGACATCCAAAGGCCGTAGGCAAGGATGTCAATGATGATTTCCCAGGTGAAGATACCTTGTTTCTGTATTTCAAGACCTTGTTAGCAAACATATTGGTAGAAGAAAGAAATAAGTTGCAGAGAATGGGCTGGAATTGAAGAACATACGCTTTGTGGTGGACGATCCATGATATCAGGAGCGGCAATTTCCATACCGAGACCCATGTCAGGCATTCCTGACGTAATCATGATAATCCAGAGAATCTCGACGGGTGCCAATGGGAACACGGATTGGTTGTCGGCAT
Source organism: Emergomyces orientalis (assembly GCA_002110485.1). Taxonomy (NCBI): domain Eukaryota; kingdom Fungi; phylum Ascomycota; class Eurotiomycetes; order Onygenales; family Ajellomycetaceae; genus Emergomyces; species Emergomyces orientalis. The sequence continues at coordinate 177,573 of MOWL01000074.1, forward strand.
CCTTGAATGCCAATCCGATCAACAAGGTACAGGCCTGAGCAATATTTTCGGCCAACAGATGCAGGACGAATTTCTGGATATTGTCAAAAATACGGCGGCCTTCTTCGATTGCGTTGAGGATCGAGGCGAAATTGTCATCGGTCAAGACGATATCAGAAGCATCCTTGGCAACGTCAGATCCAGACTCGCCCATAGCAATTCCAACATCAGCATGCTTCAAAGATGGCGAATCGTTGACTCCATCGCCAGTCATCGCGCAGAAACGGCCACGTCGGTGAAGTGCTTGGATCATACGGACTTTGGTGTTTGGTGCGCATCGGGCAATGACCAGTGGAAGAGTGGGCAAAGCGTCAACTTCCTCATCAGACAGTTTGTCGAATTGGCCAGCCGTCATAACCATGGCATCGGCAACATCTTTAGCTACCTTGCTCATATCGCTTGGGATGATACCAACTTGGGCAGCAATAGCCCGTGCAGTGCCAGGATGATCTCCAGTGACCATGTGAACGGAGATACCAGCGCGGAAACATTCCTCGATAGCACCGGCAGTTTCGGGGCGGGGAGGGTCATAAAGGCCAATCAAACCGCGGAAAGTCAAGTTCTTTTCAATGTCGTCACGGTTGAAGTCGCCGTCCTCTAGCTGGGAGTCTTTGTATTCACGTCCGGCCAGTGCCAAAACACGCAGTCCCTGAGCGGCAACGACTTCCATATTCTCAAGAATTTGAGTACTATGTTCCTCAGTCAATGGGATGGGCCCTTCGCCCTCATTCCAGACAATGGTAGTACATGCCTCGAGAACACGTTCGACGGCACCTTTTGTGTAGACCATCTGGCGGCCATCTTTCCGGTTTTCGAAAATAACGGACATCTTCTTGATGCTAGAGTCGAAGGGGAACTCAGCTTTCTGGTGCCATTCCGCATGTTCACCCTTGGTCCATCTGTCTCTATTCCAGTTGAAGCGAGATGCAAAGACCTGGATAGCGATTTCGGTAGGTTCGCCACGAGCATGCCATTCACCGTGCTCTGACTTGTAGACGTGAGCAAGATTAGCCATGGATGCGATGTCAAGGTATTGGACAAGATCATCGTTATCTTTGAGAAGTTCCTCAGTATTGGTGCCTTCAGTGGGTTCGTCGTTCGTAGCCGCTTTTACGGGGGGCGCCGCTTCGAAGCCAAGGTGGCCCACTTCTGGGTTAAATGGTTCATTCGAGGTCCCCACAGAGTATGTACCGCGAGACGGAATCCATGCCTTTTTAGCCACCATCTTGCCCTGGGTCAATGTTCCAGTCTTGTCTGAGCAAATATTGGTGACGGCACCCAATGCTTCGAGCGAGTCGAGTTTACGAACAATGACATGTCTTTCAACCATCCGCTTGGTGCCAACGGCCATAGTGATAGTCAAGACGACAACCAAACAGGCAGGAATCATACTGAGACCAGTCGCGACAGCGTAGATGATCACTTCTTTCTTATCGCTGAATTCGTTTGCAGCCATGACAATGATAGCGAAAACGACCGCAACTCCGAAAAGGAGCAAAGCTAGCTTGGAGAGTTTTCGTTGCAAGGGTGTTCCGACATTGACACCGAGGAATCTGCCCACGGCATCCGTACCAGTCAACGCCCACGCCTGCACGTACCAGCGCTTTTTGGTTTCACCCTCAGGGCCACGCTTTACAGCACGAACTTTGGAGTCAGTTGCGCGGAGAGCGGCAGCGATGGATCCGATTTCAGTTTTCATGCCGGTAGAGATAACGACACCACGAGCACGGCCTCTGGTCACAGTTGAAGAGCTGTATGCAATATTCAGACGATCACCAGGGCCGGTATCTTGCTTAAAGATCTTTTCCGCATCCTTCTGGACAGGGAGAGATTCACCAGTAAGAAGAGCCTCATCGGTTTCGAAGTTGACAGCTTCCACGAGTCTGTTCACCAAAAAGAAAACCATCAATTAATTAGTTCTACAGTCCGGTACGGATATATCTGTGGGAAAGCCTCACCTGATATCTGCAGGGACTGTGTCACCAGTCTTGAGTTCAACCATGTCACCGGGAACGATCTCAAGTGAGGGGATGGTGGTAGTAGTTCCGTCTCGTGAGACATTACCCGTGGGAGAACTCAAGGAACGCAGAGAATCCATAGTCTTCTCGGCTGCGTATTCTTGGAAGAAACCAACAATAATATTGAGGATGATAACGGCAGTAACGACGCCACCTTCAATCCAAGATTCAATACCAAAACTGACAGCCATTGCCATGATAAGGACCTGTTATAGACGACACCATGCCACTGGATCAGACAAACAAAATTCCATAAAATAAATAGGGGGAAGAAAGGGGAAAAGGAAGTGGGCCGCTTAACTAGCATCATTGCGTTGGCGACCTGGCGAACGAGGATCTTCACGACGGAGACCCCCTCACCGCCCTCAAGCATATTGGGGCCGTAAGTCTCCAGACGGCGCTTGGCTTCTTCAACAGGAAGGCCATCTTCGGGGTCGGTTCCTAGTTCGCGAACAACGGCATCGTAGGGCAGACAATGGGCTGGAAGAGAGAGGAGGCTCTTCTCTTCGCCCGTGCTTGAATTTGCCTCGCTACCGGGGTGAGCGAGCTTCTCAGATTTCTCCATGATGATGGTAGAAACAGGTTATATGCAATAGTTCTGCAGTAATAATAGCAAATTGCAGTAATATTGGTTATAGTTGTGGTAGTAAATGGATTATTTGGGGTGGTAGGACACCAGCAAATGTTAGGGAGCAATTGAAAACGAACGAACTGAGACGGCGGAAGAGCGGGCGGATCTCATTTGGAGAAGACCGAGTAAGAGAGAGGCGGGAAGAAGGATGATATATGCCTCTTTGCCTTTTTTTTTCGTTCCCTTTTTATGTTTTTGTTTTTCTTTTTTCTGTTCGGTCTGTTTGTTTGCACAAGAAAGAAATGGAGAGGAGAGTTGTCTATGCTATTCTCAGGACTAAGGTTGAATCCTTAGCATACAGGGGGGAACTGCAGCTAGTCCAGGAATTTCGAATTTCTGGAGTCAGCCCACGATTATCTAGGAAGATAAATCACCAAGCAAGTGACGGACTGAGACGAAGAGGAAGACGAAAAAGAAGGAGAAGAAAAGAACAGAAGCTGAGAAATCCGAGGGGATGAAGCTGGATGTTATATAAAAAATGGTTGTCTCTGCTCTGGTGGGAGAGCGGGCACTTCTTTAAAAGCCACAGGGAAATTCTTGGCCCGGCTTGGCCACCCAGAGGGATTCCAAACTCGCCTCCCTGTATTAACTCATCATGGATTATATTTTTGTTTACGCGCACAGCCGAACCCAAAATTAAAAAATTAAAAAAATTAAACAAAACCCCCCGCAGCCAGTCAGCGAACTTTGCTAGCAAATAATAGAGTTTCTAGCCATCCTAAAAATTGGCTGGCAATTTGCGCAGTTGCTGTTTCTTCCCCCACCAAACCCGACCCGACCCATGGTAGCGTGGAGAAGGAAAGGCGCTGCCCATATTCAAATTTAGTAGCACTTATTAACCTGAGGGCATAACGCTGCGTGCGGAGCAAAAATTTCATGGATTCCCGCCCTCTGGGCCAATCATCCCAGCGCATGGTTTGCTTTTTCTCGCTCTGTTCAGTGCTGGTTCCTCTCCTCCCCACCATGATGGCACTGTCTCCGCTGGGCGTTGCCCTCGCCACTGCCTATTGGCCATTGGAGCGTGGCCAAGGTCACACTGAGGTCCTAATCCCTGGGGAGGAATACTTGGCGCGGTCTTAGCGTCCAGGTGGGAGAAAAAAAAAGGTTGTCTGCTTGGCCGGTGCTGGCAAGGGGGTTCGTGGGAGGAGGGGGAGACCAGGGGGAGGGGGGAAGGGACAGGACAACACGGAACAGACGGACCAAATGCCCAAGAGGGAGAGGGGAGAGAGGGGGCAAAAACGGGAGGCCAGCAGCCAGACAGCTGTGATAACATGGCTACGGACATCCCTGACGTTGTTGGGGACAGATAACCCTTTAGGTATTCAGAGGGCTTCGGCGGGTCAGGAACAAGTTGAACACAGCCGACAAATAAGTCTGTCGTACCACGGCGGGTGAGCTTTTTTCTTATTTTATTTTATTTTATTTTTTCCTGTTACAGATTGCAAAACATCATTCAAGAACCCCCCCTGGGAGATCAATCCGCAAATGGCAATTAGCTGCGTGCTCGCAATGATAAGAGTCTATCTATCAAGCAAGCAAATATCCTGTGCTCTTCCGACTCCTCCCTCTGGTGAAAAAAAATGGGTTTGCACCATTTCACCACAACCTGGCCCATCCGTCCAACTGATTGCCGCTTCTCGCCGCGCTCTTGGCAACGGATCGTCATTTTCCCACTGCTGCAGTGCTGCTCGTCAGATATCGGATAAAAGCAACAATAATGGGGGAATAATCATGCCCAATCGTTGTGCATGCTACTTTCCTGGGGCTTGGGGAACTTAAAAACATGGGGGTGAGAAATTCCGTGCTAGTCAGCCAGGCGTTGATTAGAACAAGTTTTTTTTTTTTTTTTTTTTTTTTTTTTTTTGTATTCCGGTTAATCCGATAATTAACCACCATGACCAGCTCGCCCATTTCGGTTTCGAAGGGGGGGGGGGGGGGAATTGCACAAACAATAACACCATCTGAATAATTAAGTTGCACGGTACCTGCGTACCTGTACACCGCAAATCTCAGACATAATCGTCGATGATGGGGTATTTTAATTTACTAGCAGCTACTAGTCTTGTGCGATTGGAATCCCATCCCAGGAGATCGAATGGATACATCCATCTGCGGAGTTTGATTTTCATTATTATTTTAACCAGCAGCTCATCCTATTTCCCCCCCCCGGCCCCTCCGGCCCAATGCAAGATCCCACTTGCCCTTCCTCGCTCCACACGTTCCCTCAAACGTCATCGGCATATTTGGGCGTTCGCTAGAGTATCGTACAGGCAAGGGTCAGGCATCTTTCCTCGGAATTCCACCTTACAAGGCTGTCTCTTTTCCGCCACCAATGCCAGGTGCGGATCACACAGTCCCTGCACAAAAGTAGAAAAAAAAACTAAAAGAGAAGAAAAGAAGGAAAAAACAAGCCCTAGCACGGGGGAGTAATGAACTAACAAATCAAGGATCAAAACGCTGCCATCATCGTCATCATCGTCACCATCATCAGCTCACAAAATTAAATTAAATAATGAAACTGAAAGACGCTTCCACAATCACGAACACGATCTGCTAGTGAGTCCCAATGAGGCCAGATAACATAGGAGGGGGGAGCGAGCGGGGGAGATAAAGAGGAACTCTTCATTCAAATACGAAACAAATCCAACGAAAATTCTTGGACGCCAAGTTATGAAAGTGGGCTGGACTTGGCAGACGTAAGGATTTTGATTCTGGAACACTCCATCAAGTTTTAATCCCCCCGCGTGGGAATATTATGCATGCACCTATTTTATGTCACTAACTAAACGGATCTCGAGCAGATGTCAAGCAGCCTGCCCGCATTCAAACTAGCATGGGCTGGTGCAGGGGTACTGTCCTACTAAGGCAAACTAGCGGTGCAGCTGTTTGGCTTGTTTATTATTTAGTTGGTAAGCAGGCGGCGGGGGTTGGGTCCGTGAGTGTTCGGATTAGCCGTGACTAGAAGAGTATTATTACATAGGATGGACGATGTCATTATTGTCTTCTGGAAAAGGAGTGGATGTGTTATGCATGTTGGCGCCCTCGCAGCTCGGGTGGAATTATCTGGCCGAGTGGGAGAGGGACGGGGGAGGAAAAGAAGGAAGAGGAGGGGGTGGGTGGTGGGATATTCGGAATGGGGGGATTTCGCTTGCAATTGCAGCTTTCGTATAATGGCTAATAATTCTCCTTAAATCATTCGATTGCTGCCCAAGCAGGAAAAGGAAGACATTCTGCCAAAAAAAAAAATATATATATATATGAATTAAATTAAATTAAATTAAATTAAATTGAAAAATAAAAAATAAATAAAAGAGAAAAAGAACTAACAAACAACTTTCCCCATCGGCTATCCATGGGTCAGCCAGACATGTAGTTAATGTGCTCAACCAGCTAATAATAATAGTGAACTACTTTACCCGCCCACCACAATTATTCGCTTCCCCGGTTTGTTTTCTCTACCCATCCTTCTCTACCCCACAATCCCGCAGTTCGCAGAAATAACCCATCGGCAGCAATACGCGGATAATATCAGTCAAGATTTTAAAGAATGGAAAAGAAAACCAAAGAACAGCCGTTTCCAGACCGCCCGGCCCCAAATCTACCCCTATAGACATACCGCAACGGAATTCCATTACCGGAAGTGGGCAATTCAGCTCCCCCTAACACGCAAACGCAGGCTCAATTCCAATTAAGACGAAGTTTGCCACGACTATCCACATCCCACCGATCGCGAAGTAGGCAGATGTATATTCATGCACCTGTACGCATGCACGCGGCGTCTGCCACGGCTTCGAAAACCGTCTGTCCGCCTGCTGGCTCGGCCATGAGGAATCACTTCCATCATCATTATTTTTAAAAAATAAAAAAAATTCGTATTTCACTTCCCCGTTTACCCCCGATGTTGCATATGTTAACCACCCCAATAATACACATTCTCCCGTCCTCCCCGAGATATTATTTGAATTCCATTTTTTTAATTTTAATTTTTGCTCCCCTGCTCCGCTCCGCAAATCAGCAGGGAAACCGGGAGGTTACATAGGAGGCGGGAAGGAAGCCCGGGTTCAACCAATCGGAAACGCGGGTAGGCTGGGTCTTTTTCGTTGCTGTTGTTGTATCGTTTATCGTGTGTACCGTATATATCGTATGTGTGCATGTTTGGGGGCGCGGAGGAAGACGGAGGACGCCCTTCTGTAATGTGGAATGACATTCCATGCGTGGGAGGATGTTGCAGGATAGGTAAGCTAGTTTACCTACGTACTTAGGGTGAGAATATATGTCAGGTATTTTTGGAGACATTATGGACACAAGGTATACATACGTTTTAGTAAGTCCGGGAATGGCGAGGATTGAAGAGCAAGGGATAAGTGGAAGTCGCAGTGGAGGGAGTAGATGCATTAAAACTTCCCTAATTGATACTGAGACGAGATATAATGGGTGATAACGCTATATCTCCTGGTCTGGTATGGGTGACCGGTTCTGGATATCAATGTAACCTAGAGATATACAATATATGATTTATGAGTACGTAGAGAAGTTAGGTCGACGGATATCGAGGCATCAGAAATAGAGAGAAATACTCTTGGAGGAAGATGAGCAGCATGCATCAGGTAAATTACAATGGGGTGAACCGAATCCATGTATGATTTCCTGTCCAAAAGCGTAATAATGCACCAAATATTTGAAAGAAACGGTCAAAAATAGGTATAAAAACAACAGAAGAAGAAAAAGAGCCCATACAAAGAAGCACCCATCCAACCTATAAATGATATTATAGTTGATTTTTATTTATACATCCTTCACCTCCCCAAGCGCCTGTCCATACTTTACATATTGCCCTTTCTCGATCTTCCACTTCCAACCCCCCTCACGGTGCTCTCCTACCCACCCCAAGTCGAAACTAGGCCGCGTGCCCAACGGCGCCTCGAAAACCAACACAATGGAGCTCCCTAGCTGGAACCCGCCCATCTCCTCGCCGCGCTGCAACGCATGGCCCGCCAGCGTCTTGCTCGCGTGTCGATACGTGGCTTCCGAAAAGCCCGAGTAGGTCTCGCCGCGCTTCGCAGCAGCTGCAGCAGCGCGGTCAGCGGCGGTATCGGTCGTCAGACTATTCGTGCGCAGCTCGGAGTCGAAGTTGATCTTGATGGATCCGACGTTCGTGGCGCCAACGGGCGTCATGCTGAAGAATCCCCAACGCCATCGGCCGAGGAGGACTATTCGTTCATTCAGCGTAAATAGGCCTGGTAGGGTACGTTGAAGGTATGGGGAAACGGAGAATAGTTCCCCGGCGAAATGGCGTCTGCTTTCGACGATCCAGGATACTGGGGAGTGGAAGCGGTGGTAGTCGCCTGGCGCCAAGTAGATGACTACGTAGAATAGTGATCTGTTTGATGTGGGCGTGGGCATATACCAGGCTGTTTCGCCTTTGGCGAGATCGGCTTTAACTTTGGCTTCGGAGCTGGTGGTGGAGTGCATAGACGCGTCTAGTGGTTTCTCTTTGGGGGAAGGGGCTTTTCCGGTGCCTGACAGTAATGTTGGGAGGGTGTAGGTAATGCCATTCACTTTAGCAAAATTCTCGTCGGCCGCCATATTATCGGGATCTTTATTACTGGTGTGCTCGTGGTGTTCGCTGTGGTGTATCGGGGCTTTCGTAGGATGTACCGCCTCGTGGCCAGGGCTCAACTTTTCATGTCCCAGTAAAGCATCTAGACTGTATGTCATCCCCTTAACCTGCTCGACTTCCCCGTTCTCAATCATACCGAATTGTAAAATTCGTCCATCGGATGGTGAGAGAATGGCGAGGGGATTTGGATCAAGAGGGCGGACACCCGGCTTGAGCTCGCGATAGAAGAAGGCGGCAAGGTTAGGGTAAGTATGGAGGTCGGGCTGTGCAACTTCGTCTAGATTGACGCCAAAAATCCACGAGTAAAGCTTGAACCCAGGAACGCGGAGGTAATATGGAATTACCAGTTCATTGAAGCGGCCCCAAACTCGAGACATGGCCTTCAAGGGAAGGGTGGACATGACCTGAACCTGCCATGGCCCAGAGGGGCGGATCTTTTTTCGCGGCGAGACCTCCCCATATCCATCTTCCTCACTACCCTCGCGTTCCAGTCTTTCCTTTTCCGCTTTTTTGGACCGGAAGAATTGCACAAATCCTAGGAATCCGATTCCTAGCCCGACGGGAATTGGATACCATTCAACCTTGGTGTTCCCAAGTGCTGTCCGCAATCTCGACCGGAATGACTCTTTATGCTTGGATCCTTCTCTTCCGCCGGGGTCATCTTGTTTCCAGCGGCCAGACGATGATGAAAACGGCCTTCGGGATAAGGGGACCCTCCCGTTGTTAACTCTGTATAGGGCAAATTCGGCCGCGACGGCCTCCCAAGTTCTCACGAACCGAGCGGGATTCTGATAGACAACTGCTCGTCTAACAAACATGGTAGACGTCCTTCACTGTTTCGTAAATCAAAGGGAGGCCATAGATTATCAGCCCAACGTGGTGGTGGCACTGAACTGCATAATCATAACCATGAATCCAATTGAACCCCAAGTCGTGAACCTAGCAGCGCATAAAATAATCAATGCGCCATCGACGTCGATGTCAACTTGGAAAATGTCTAGAAATATGCAGGGATTTATGTTAGTCCGCACCGAGCCTGGTATCGCCGCTGAGTCAGCAGTCCTCCTCTTATCGCTGGTTGAGGACACTTCGACTTCAAACTTCAACTTTCCAACCTCGCCATCACCATCGTTGCCCGACAGGATCAAACAGCGGGCTGATAAGGAGATGAATGTACTACGATCGCAGATACTGTGCTTGATTTCTCTCTGTCTTTCGTTTGCGCAATGACCCAGCTTGTTGTGTGGGTTGGGGATTCTATATGTTAGCTGTGAATTCTGCCACCATCTCCCACCCTTCACCTCACCTCATACGTCTTCCGCGTGGGTGGAACTACCATCCAACATTCACGAAGTTGGCATTTATCCTTCATACTAATCTACTGAGGCGGTCATATCCATATCTTATACAAACAGCTTTTGGCCCTGATCCCATTTGAAATAACACTTCATTACCTTGCTTCAGTCTTTGCTTGCTTGCCTCGTGCATTCTTCCTCGGGCCCCCTTGGAGCCAGCCGCGACCGGCAGACTATTCCAAGGTTTACATCTGGCTGACTCGCTAGGAGTCTTAAGAGTCAAGGAGCCTAGAAGTCAAGATGTCTACGGATACTCAGCCTAGGGATATGAACATCCCAGCTGATTTGAGCAGTGCAACCGGCACTGATGCGCAGACAATCGTACTCCACGTCCTCTCTCCATCCCTTGAAGCCCCAAATCGGGTTACTCTGGATGACCTTCCTCTTGCAATCAAAATCTCAGATCTGAAAACTCGACTGTCTGAAACATTACCCAACCGCCCTCGTCCAGATATGCAGAGACTCATATATAGAGGGAAACCTCTGTCGAACAATGAAGAGCAGCTGGGCAACATCGTCGAGCCTGCAGACGTAAGTTGGTTCCCCCCATTTTGGTCCTGAAGTTCACAAACTCATAGCATTTTGTTGGTAATTAGGGTCGAGTGCACACAATGCATCTTGTTCTTCCCCCTAGCCGAGCGAAAATCACCGTCCCTCCTCCACCAAACCTCGTCCCACATCTGCAGAACACAGGCCTCCCGAACCCACAACAAGAGCCGTCCGGCTTACGCCTTCGGACAAACCATGGTGATCTGACAACACAGAGACCTCAAAGGCACGCACAGTTCAACTCAGCTGCTTTCGCCAACCAGGTGGCTTCTCTACGCCAACAGGTCGCAGCACAACATCAACATCTGGCAGCGCAAATGGCTTTGAACGCACAGATGACAAACCCGAATCGCCCCGCAGAAGCCGGATTTTTCACAGCAACAAATGCGGCCAGTATCCCATCCCAGAATAGCATTGAGAGTTCGCCTTTATATGTTGATGTCAATTCGCCTTTATATGGCACGAGATTGGGGATGCCAGCGCCGAACCTACAAAGCGAGAGTCTAGGTCCGTCACCCAGTAACCAAGGACGCAACCCGTTGGATTCCCCGTCGTCCTCTTCAGGGACTAGATTGTTCAATAACACTTCACCTCGCCCTCCTTCCATTCAGCGCATGGCAAGCTTTCCTCCTAGTCGCCCCACTTGGTTCGGTGAGAGCGGAACTGGGGGCGTGGGAAGTTGGGGTGAAAATCGACAACGAAGAATCGCCACCATTCTCGAACTTATATTTGGTATAGAAACCCAATTACGACGAGGCAACCTCCCATCCATTGAAGAAATTTCACGAATACGCGTTGATCTTTACCAAATTCTGGATGAACAGTATCGTAATCCACTTGCCCCAAGAGACGGAATGCCCGAAAACCTTCTTGCTCGGCTATCATCCATTACTGCTCGGGCAGATCAAATACGAATTTTTAGGGCCCGTTCTCTTACTTCTACACCCCAAAATTCTTTACTTAGCCCCTCACCAACTGCCCAAGATGCCACTCAGACGTCCGTATACTTACTGTCTTCCCCATCAGGCTATCATGCGGTACTTGTGCCCCCAACTGGTGCACCAGGGCATGGTACCAATCAGCCAGGAACGCCATTATTCCATACTCATATGGCACCAATACGCCAACACGGAACGCCTGTCCCACACGAAACGTCACATGCAGTGCCTAATGCTACACCTATACCGCCTGCGGTGAATCAAGCCATCGTGCAACAGCAGGAACGACACAGATCATTTTTTGGTCCAGCGAATCTCACTCGAATACTCGGACGACTTTGGCTTTTCGTCCGACTTTTCTTCTTTTGCTACATCTTCAGTGAAGAAGGTACATGGTTCAGGATTATTTTAATTTCACTTTCCGTCCTGACAGCTCTTCTGTCTGAAACGGATATACCACAGCGATTACAGAGGGTGGCTATAGACCCATTGCACAGACATCTCGAAAATTTATTGCCTGTGGATATACACCAGCCTCGAGACATAAATGGAGCGCCTAGAGGTGTGAACACAAATGGTCCGCCCGTTCATCCGATGCAACCCAATAACATCAACGTAAATCTTCGACCCATGGATCGAACGCAGCATAACGCAGCTATACCCAACAGCGAACCAGCAAGCTTTTCTCATAGACTTAGGACCGCGGAACGAGCGCTCGCTCTGCTCCTTGCAAGCCTCGTGCCAGGCATCGGGGAACGTCGTGTAGCGGCTAGAAATGCGGCAGAAGCGGCGAGGCAAAACGAGTTGGCCGCTGCAAGAGAGGCAGAAGAAAACCAGGCTAGGGAGCAGGAGAATGATGACGCAGAAACTCGGGATAACGGCTCTGGTGAAGAATCTGAAGATGCTGCAGCCCCAGAACCAGAGACACAACCCGCCGATCCCGCAGACGACCTAGAAAATAATAATGCCGTCGAAACATGAAATTTATGAACCACTGCGCTAGAATATTATCGACTCACCAGGTTGCCTGTTGCTCTGCTCCCCGCTCTCATATTTTATTTTTTTATTTCTATACCCAGCTCATGTTCACCCAACATTTTCATCCATTTTATTTCCTAGGCGATATTTTGGTTTCGATAAACTGGCCTACATAGTATTTTTTTGTCAGATATGAATTCTTTTATATGTCCTCGGAGTCTTGTCTTATTTAAGCCCCAACGAATTCTCCTTCTTTTTTGTACCCCTTCTGATTCTTTGTTGACTCTGTTCGTATGAATGTATGAGTAGATCGGAAAAAATAGTGTGTTATTTTCCATCTCGAGTTTTTGGAATATAAGTAAAAAATTTGCATTTAGCGCTTTCTAAGGCCATCACACTTCTTTTCCCAAAGACGATGGGAACCTGTTGTCTGTATATCCATCCATGCTTAATGGCAATACCATGTATATGCTAAACACTGACAGAGCCCTAGATGCCTTCATAACATTTCACTTTCAGACTTCCCGATACTAACCCAACAACTTAACACTCCTGCTCCTCCTAACCTCTCCCTTGTCCTTCCCAAAATATCTGTCCGTCCAAAAGCTTAAGTTCCACCCAACGCAAAATAAGTTAAATAACAGTCCAACATCGGAACTATGGACGACGAAGTCAAAAAAATTTATAAAAAAACTCACCTCCAATGCAGATTACTAGCGACCACATATCGACACCCACCTACATACCGTTGCACCTGCTCATCCAATTCCTCATTTAGGATTGGAAGCTTCGAGTGCGCGATGTACCACTGTCTATACCGTTCGCGTAGCAGCGAGTCGATGGAGTCGTACGCTTGCTGTTGCGAGAAGCCGTGCTGCTGGCGGTATATAGTGACAATGTTCGGGTTGGTGGGGTTAGTGGTCTGTACATGAATAATCGATGAAGGGATAGTCAGTCACAGTGGTAGCTAGATTGAGAAATAAGGAAGGTGGGAGGTGGGTTCATGTGGTTTTTACGGACGTATTCCTTTTGGTAGGAGAGGAGGTCGTTGTGTCTGTAGGTGTGGAGAGAGGTAAGTTTCGTATTTTAAGGAGGGAAAATGGAAACTGGGAATATGGATTAATAGTACAATACTAGAATCTCCACAGCGATAGCTTCGATCTCTTTTATAGATTGGTGCTCCATGACGTCATTTGGGAGATCGAGGAATTGATGGTACCTGTTTGCGAGAAATTTATACAATTAATAGATGTGGGGAGCGGGAAAGGGCTAAATGGGAGGCGGGAGGCGGGAGGCGGGAGAGGAGCTGTTTGAATATCAAAGGGATAGTCCATACTCTACCAAGGGGAAAAAGGGCATGGCACCTAGGCTTTCGCTACGGATTGTTATGTACTCGCTAATACTGATATTATCGAATAGCTGTTGTGCGCTTACTTGCCGAAAAATAGCATCACAATAGTTCCTCATATACATCCGGAACCTTTCTTGGACGCCTACTCTGACGGGAAAACCAAGGAATTAGCCGTTTGTAGCCGTTTGGGCGGACGAAAATGTCTCTGAGAAGCGCCTGAGAACATTTACTATCGATAAAAAGAACTTTCTTTGTACCTTTTGTGGAGGACTAGAAATGTATGTACATACATATTAGCCGGAGGTACAAAATGTTCGACAAACCGCGATTGGCTCACCTCAACTATTCTACTCCATATGCTGTGGAATACAAGTTTGGGCTTATCATTTCCCGGGATAGCAGCATCCCCATCCGACGCCATCACCGCAAGCAAACTGTCCAACTCTCTCTGTGCACCCTGGGGGTCACTGGAGAGAGGACCATCATCAAACACTACAAGCAGTAAGTGCTCAGATTTAATTTAGACTGGATAGGAGGAATTGAGCCCGTACTGTCATCGAAGTCGAATATCTAAAATAAAATATAGTACCAATCCCAGGCAGTCAGCACAATCTGCAATGAAGCAAATAAAGTTAGGAAGCCCCCACTCTGGTGGCTACATACCCAATGTAAGTAGTCACAAATAGTTTGATATTCAGGCCTAGCTGCTGTTGGAGCGAACAAAGCTGCGAAATAAGCAAAGTCTGCTTGCACGCGTTTTATGTACTCCCTTCCGCTACGCTGGTAGCAACTATAGGCTGGCATCAATAAATGACAGTAGACTCTTGCAAAGTTGTATGTGTGCTAAGAAAATAATATTGCTGGTGATACGGAAACATACTCTCGCATCGATGCCTCCAATAAGCCCTTTACATTTGCATAGTTATGATTTGGCACTGGCTTCTGGGCCAGGAACGAGACAAATAAATCAGGGATTGTGGCAGTGGATTTAGGCTCAGCTGTGGGGCAGGGGCTGATATTTCTTCCGACTGTCCCAGGTAGCTGGAATAATGCCGTTGATGCTCGAAAGAAACGGCGGGTGATCATGGCCCGGCCGGATAATAAAAAATGCATGTTGATGAGCAGCAATGGAATAATGTCGTCGAATTTGCATCTGCTAGTTTTGAAGGGTGCCCGTTTACTGCCTGTGTTGCAACGCGAGAGGGAATATTATGAAGAGATCGCCCGATTGCACACACTATATGAAAGAATACTCCGCACATAAACTTCTATTTTGAAGGAAGTCTGTACTTGATTGTTCACGCCGGTGTGACGGTGTTTCTTTGCCAGAGAATAATAAAGGGGCAGCGCCAATCACCCGACTAACTACCAATCAGGACTGTTCATACTGGCAGGGATTCGGAGCTTAAAAAAGGTACCGGATAACTCTATCCGATCCAAACGTAGGCGGATTAAAGAGAAAAAAACTAATTTGATGTTAAAATTATAGTTTCTGCTGTTTCCTGAACTGCGATTGGTTAGATACATTAATGACAGAAAGGGTTGTCCTCCATTGGGGCCAACCAATTCGGAGGTAAAAGTTTTAGAATCAGCACTCAAACATGAAATATTGATAGTTAAAATAAATATATATTATACTAGCAAGAATATTACTGTAAATTAATATAAAATGCTTTTAATGAATTCAGACACTCTTCTCTGATCAGAGTTAGAGAATATTCAACTATCATCTCAATGCATACTCCGTATAGACAAGTGGTGATTGAGATATTGAATATTTGATCTCCGCTAACTGCTCTGGCACGTGTAGATTTTGGCGGGGTGTAGCCAATATTTCTGGCGTGGCGCTGTCATCTGAACCTTACTTGCCAAACATATATTGGGGCGAGGCAAGAGAGCTGGCTGGATTAAGGAGTATGCCTGATGGAGATATGTGGTGGTGCTCTGCCAGAAGTGACTAGACCCTCTCCAGCTAAAGGGTTCGCCAAATGCTCACTCTAGCGACAGTACCGCCCAGTCTCGAACCCCCCAACAATGAACTATCCGAAAAGACGAAGAATGCTAGGCTCGATCGCCTCTAGGTTCCTTTGTGAGGTTGAGGTTTACGCGTTTTGATCATAAAATCAACCAGGGCCGAAAGCCCCTTCAATTTTGTTCCCCTTAATATACTATATATACCTTCATTCGTCCACCCAGTCGACCAGGAAGAACATAATAAACCAAAGACAAAATACGCTCGCTTGGACAAACTTTCACAGTCGCTCATTCTTCGATTTGTTTTCCATACCCCAGCGCCCGGATCTGCACATTTATTATCTCGATAACACAAAACCTCAATCTCCTGCGAAAATGCGCATCTCTTTCGCAGTGGTATCCCTCGGTCTTCTTAGCCTGGGCCGTGCTCAAAAGAGCATGGTGACAAAACTGCCGTTTCCTGGGCCAGTTGACCAACAACCCGTAGTGGCCTCTGTGGTCAAAGCGGTAAGAGTGATTTCTACTTATATGTGTGGATCAGAGGGTGAACGGCACATTGATGATGGCAATAAGTGAAGGAATAAAAATAAAATAAATGCATATTTTTTTCGCAAGGAGGCAAGAGAAATGCAAAAGCAAAGCTAATAATATCTATGTGCTCTCTCTTTAGGATGCGACCGAGACGGTATATGCGCTGCAATGTGCCGAAGGGACTGACGACACCGAGTGCGGCATACCTAGCGTGAGCTTCACCCGGTCACCACCAGACATGGTAGCAATGGGTTTCCAGGGGTATGGTGAAGATGGGTACGTTGTTCATAATTCTGCTTTCTCTCCTATCCCCTCCCAACGAGAAACAAGCCAAAGAAATATATAAAAAAAATATACAAAAAGCAGAGCGGAAACATACTCACAATTCCGCGCAGCCCCGCAAGTTACCGCCTCGAATGCAAACTCCAAAGCGCATCAGCCTTGTGTACGAGTATCTTAAAGATTTCTGAAACAGGCAAAGACTGGGTCACTGCGTCTTCGGAAATTGTTCACGTCCCCACCTCCGGCTTCATCACTCCCTGGACAGTTACAATTACAGGAGGCCTGGAGAAACTGGAGGGCGCTACCGCGACTCCGGCACCCTCCAGCGGTGCGGGAGCAGGAGCTACCCAGACCGGGGTTGCTCCACCCACTGGGGCCAGTGCGCCCACTACTAACACTAGCAGCGGTGTGGCCGCAATGCCTTTGATCACTGCTGCCGCCAACTGGGGCGCCATTGGCGGTGCGGCCGTGGCGGTTGCAGCGCTTGTTATGTGAACAGAATTTTGCATAATGCGAAACGGAACAGGTATATATAGACCCAGTGTGTGACTCGATTTATTTATGTTTTGTAGGGGAGCCCGCTCCCACCCTCTCTCGATGCAGGACGTGTGCAATGCAACGAGGTAGGTGACCTAGAAACATGTCCTTTTTGTAATATAATAGAACAATTTAAAATTTAAGCATTTGCTACTCAAAGCCTTTGAGACAGGATTATCATCTGTAGCGAAGCATTCACTGTATCAGCCACACTGCCAATCTTTAATTGGAAAGCTGGGGATGTATTTAGCGTTACCTACAGAGAGTTATTGTAGTTCCAAATGAAGTAGTCAACCCTTACTTTACAACAGCCGGTAGTAGAAACAGTTGCAGCTTCACAGTAAGACATTCAATGATTAGCAAAACTTCACTGTATCCAATAATGTTTTTCCAGTTCTTTTGTTTCATTCAACCTCTCCAGTGACAATGCAGTGTATGAGTACTGGATCTGTAAAATTCCCATTTATGAATGTACGAAGCACAGGTACATACATATTGGAAGACGAATAAATATGTTTGTCGCGGACCCACCAATAGCGTATTAATGTTTCCAGTAACAGTGCTGCAGACTTGCATAACAAAAACCATGACATGTTAATATACAATCTAAGGGAGTTGTTCCTACACGTTCCCTAATATATCACTTCTTGAAGGTTCACAAGGATTTTGCCTTGAAGCAGCAACGCTTTGCTCCCTAGTTAAGAATTAATTAAAAGGGCCAAAGGACCTGGAATCGTATTGGCGTAAATACTCCACAATAACGGACAACTAGGGCCAATGGATGATGAATTGGAAGCCACGGAGAGCGATGGGGATAAAGATGAAGACGAGCCAGGAAGTGCTGGGCAACTTCAAAATGTTTCATGGTCGAAGTCCTATGAGGCCGCGTCCCCCATTAATAAGAAGGCGCCATTGAAGCACCTCGATAGAGCGGGTAAAGAGCGGCACGCGGAGGGCGGTGAAACTTGTTCCAGTCCCGGGTCTGGTAGTTTGAGTAACTTAGGCAAGAGTCCGTTTACCGCGTAGTTTGAGTTAGGGCTGCACGGAAACTGAATCAAAACCAACCTTAAGCTGCGCGTAAATGCTCCGAAGGGCTGAGATGTGTAGCAAGGCCGGAAGCAGATCTCTTCGCTCTGGTTCCCTGTCATTCCTTGTCCATATTGACAGGGCCTTGCTAGAAATTGACTTTTGGATGGAAGGCCCCCCAGAGAGATAATGAAATGGTTTCGTCAGGAGAAGAAAGCGAAAAAGAAAGAGAAAGATCCAGTAGTCTTTCTCCGTTTGAACAAAGCAAATTTTTTCCAGTTCAACAGATATTCAGGTCTTCCATCACCCAGCCCAGTTCTACTTTAATAGTAGACTGAATTGAAATTGACGGTCAAATCAACGGTATGAAGTTGCAGGTGGCACTGCAGTACAAGTACAACGGCATGTTGCATTTTTGAATAGATGGAGGTGTAAGATTGCTCCTTGAAGTTTGAGAAAGAGATGGTGACAGCATGCTTGCCTTGAGTGTGTGACTGTGTGATATATAGAGGAATTTGTATTCATTGCTCAATGACAGTGAGCTTTCTGAAAATCATTATGTTCTTGATTCAGAAGCAGTTCTCATGTTTGTTTATGTGAAACATGAGATTATCGCCACACATTCATTGGCTAAGACATACACACATGTTCAATTGCCACACTAATTGCCACACGGCGAACTCCGATGGAATCTCCACCAAATATGCCCTCATCTTCGCTGATCTTTAATATATTTGCCATTACATTGATTTTTCTACAAAGTCAGAGGTATTCAGCTGAGAATATCATGATACAATCAATATAGCATGTAAATCACTCATATTATTGATGAATAGTTGTTGGGCAGCCTAAGATGGATTCACGGGTATAAATAGCCATGGAAAACCCATAGATATTTAGCAAGAGCAGAGCTCAGAGCACACAGACCACAATACCATATATCTCAATATATTAATTCCTCTCTATATATGTGCATATTATGCTAGCTCCACTCTCTGTCTTATCCTCTGTTTCATAGTTATGAGCCCGGGTGCAACTACTGCTCTAAAACATTGATTACTGCATATAATATCACTGCATTCTATACGAACCCTCCCCATTCGCATACACTCTATATTAGACCATTCAACACGCTGAAAAAATCGAAAAGATGGCTGTGATGACTAATGAGATCATTCTCAGAACTAGCAAAGACTGAAATGATTGGTATAAAGAAGTTCAAATGAAAGCAATGGCTCTAAACTTCCACAAATATACAGATTTAGACGCCAAACACATAGCCCCTCCTATGGAGCCAGAACCTTATGAATCAGATACAGAAGAAATACACTTGGAGATGGTGCATATGCACTTCTACTTATACAAACAGCATACAGAGACATATAAGATCTATATGAAAGGTGTCAAGAAACTCTACAATCATATATCAACAATTATAGACCTGAAGCTACAAAGAGTTCTGAAAAAAACACTAGATTCACACCAAATATTGAAGAAATTAAAGAGCTTCATTGCTCTGACAAAATGCCAAAGAGAGATTGAACTCACTAATCTCTTTTTAAAGCTTTTCAAGTCATCAGAGGTGCGAAAGTGAGCAGCCGATGAATGACTGCTAGAATGGAAGAACTGCCACTGATTAGTTCTCAAATATGATGTTGATGGATTCACCAGCGAACCAGGCAATCTATATAGATTCCTTAATGTGGTGTAAGTCATACACCCCGAATTCTCGGACTTCTGTCGCCAGGAACTGGAGAACGCTCTAGAGAACAGTGACAAGCCATTAAGTGTACAAAAAATGATCAATCACTTCAGATCACACTGTCGGACACGCATCACAGAAGACGAGCCTGAATACTCTAAAAACAATGCAGTATTTGCTACATATCAAGATCAATCCATGAAGGAAACAGTGGAAACTCCTAGCAAGGAATTCACTAAGAAATCAAGAGAAAATCAACAAAATAAATGTGTGTGTGAAGAATCACATCTCTATGTCAAATGCTGAATCATGAATGCTGAAGAATGCCCGTCCGGGTGAACTCCTTGAAAAGAAATAGAGAATAAGATTAAAAAGACTCTAAAAAATGAGCAAATGAAGAAATCTGTTGACAATGCCTTTGTCAGAGAGAAGAAGACTCTGGCAGTGATCACTATACACTCTCTGCCAAAGAATGAAGAAACTGATGAATATACAGTTTTGATTATAACCACCTTCACAGCTGAACATGCCAGCGGATACCAATACTCTCTGTGAGATAGCTTTATATATGATACAGAAGTCAATAAACATGTATGCAATGACTGCAGCTGCTTTGAGAACTTCAAACCTTGCAAAGAATTCTATCTATATGCAGGAGATTTGAAGATAGCCATTCAAGGCACAGAGCAGATGTGGTTAGCTGTACAATCATCAAAGAGAGTAAGATGAATGCTTCTACTAAATGTGACATATGTTCCTGATTTTCACACAAATCTCGCGGCATCCCCTTTCTTCAAGAAGAAGGGATTGGGAATTGATGAACTAAATCACACTATAATTGATCAAGATGAGGTTGTGCAATTCAACTTAACCTATGTTCATGAGAAATATGTTCTGGAGTATAAACCTCTACCTGAGAATAATACCGCTTTCGCCGTACGATCGGCATTACCGCGGCCACCCACCAACGCCACGGCAGCCCTATGGCATAGGCGCCTGGCACACGCCGGGCCGGAGGCCCTCACACACATACCCGCCGAAATCGCGGGCTCCGAGATCAACGGGCCGAAAACATCAGAATGTGAAACATGTGCATTAGTGAAGATGCACAATATCATCTCTCAGAGGCCTATGGCTCGCAGAAGCCGCCCATTTGAAGCTCTACACTTCGATATTATTCATGTGGAAGAGGCATACAATGGCCTTCAATATATTGCTCATCTATACGATCCGTACACACATCTACATAGAGTAGGGTGTTTAAAACAGAAATCCGATGCATTCAATTTCATACACAGCACAGCACTAATAATCAAAAAGCAACTAAATCTCAATGTTCTAAGAATCCATACTGATGGTGAAAAGGCATTATCCTCGCCATTCATGCAGTGGGTAAAAGAGGAAGGCATTCTTCTAGAGCATTCAGCACCCTATACACCTGAGCAGAATGGAGCCGCAGAACGCTCAGGGGGTATGATTACAAGAACCGCTCGGGCACTACGCATATCTGCAAGATTCCCACATAATCTATAGCCTGAAACAACAGAGGCCGCCGCCTACTTACTAAATAGAACGCCCACTAGAGCATTAGAATGGAAATCGCTGAATCAAGTCCTCTATGAATACACAAAGAATACAGACATTAACAAAGACATGGAACTAGCTCATCTGCGAGCATACAGGTGCAAGGCATACATATTGAATAAAAAGATCCCTAGAACAATGAAGCTAACTGCCAGAGCAAAAATTGGATTTCTAATTGAATATACTTCCACTAACATTTTCCAAATCTGGCTTCCACAATCTCAGGAGATTACAGAATCTCGAGATGTTCTTTTTAATGAAAATACATTCTTTGACTCTCAGAACTTGTCTGAGAAGGATGTACTTGAACTACTGATTCCCAGGATCATTTCTACATCACTCAGATCAATCAAAGATATGGATGAAGAGGAGAAGAATGTTCAATTATCATTAATCAGACTGATGCTGAGAACAGCAGATCTCAGCAAACATGGAACCTTCAAAACAGAATGAGTCATCTCAAAATCAATGCATAATGGACCTCTCACGCCCGAACCAACACCTCCACGGCATACCGAGGCTAGCATGCCACGGCATGCCGATTCACACCTACCACACTACACGCCGGGCAGCTTTCCGGAAGGCGAGCCCGCACACGCACCACAAGCCATGGAACCTCCATCCATGAGCCCCCCAACGAGCGGAATACCCGCCATAGACGAACCATCTAATCAGTTAATGGAGTCATTACATGACACAACAATTAGAGCTTCTAGTAGAGAGATAATAAGCAATGTCTCTCCTTCTAATATAGTGCAAGAAAAGTGAGTGAGAAAACCCAATACAGAACAATCTTTGACTTATATAACAAGCATGGAATCTTTAATATATACTGCATTTCATGCAGCATTCATGGGTGGCACACGGGCCGAGCCCACGCCATTGAACCCCCCTAACCTGCCGAAAATCCATAGGGATACGCTGCCCCCGCCGCCACGCGGCTGGGCCGCGGCTACAAAACACCCTTTTGCCAGAGAATGGCGTGCGGCCGCTGACATCAAATATAAGGCTCTAGAACAGTGCCAATGCTGGCAAGAGATGGAAATACCTTCTGAACCAGAAGTCCGCACTCTGCCATTGATGTGGGTATACACCTACAAATTCGACACGGACAGCTATCTAGCTAAATTCAAGACATGGCTTGTTGTACGAGGGGACCTCGCCAGTAATGAAGCAACAGAGACCTACTCCTGCACTTTAGCAATGAAAATCTTTTGTGTTCTAATGACCATGACAGCAGCCTTCGATTTTGAAGCTCATCAATTTGATGCCATTAACGCCTTTCTAAACGCACGAATTGATAAACAAATCTATATTGTGCCAGCTCAGGGATACGGCCGCCCTGGTTGCTATCTTCTATTAAAAAGAGCTCTATACAGGCTGCCTGAATTCTCTCTGTTATGGAATAATGAACTCGGATCTCAACTTAAGAAGCTTGAACTACACCCCATTAGTGAAGAGCCATGCCTCTATACTAGTGAGAACCTCACATTATTCTTCTATGTGAATGATATAGTGATTCTATACCATAGAGATCACCATGAGGCATTTAACCGATTTAAGCAATCACTAACCATGACATACAACCTAAGGGATATGGGAGATTTGAACTGGTTCCTAGGAATTTGTATCTTACGGGACCGCAATGAGAAAAAGCTCTGGTTATGTCAGAACAGCTATATGACTAAAATAGCTGCAAAATTCAATCTAGAGCATCGAACATGGTATCAAATGCCTTTATCAAAGAATGAATTCTCTACACACCAATTCTCATACGATGGTGAAGCTTCCCCGCAGGAAATCCATGCATATCAATGCCGCATTGAATCACTAATCTACTCTGCTGTTGGAACGAGGCCAGATCTCGCATTCGCGGCGAGCGCCCTCGCTGGGTTCATGACGAATCCAGGCCCAAAACATTCAGATATGGCAGATCGGGTGACTGCTTTTGCTAATCAAACCAGGCATCTAGCAATTGAGTATAGTGCCCCAAAACCCAGCTCTACTACCCCGGATTTCATCATACATGCTGATGCAGCCTATGCAGACAATCTGAACACTCACTGAAGTGCACAAGAAATGATGTTCTCACTCTTTGGAGAATTAATAGATTGAAAGTCATCTAAGTAAAAGACTGTAATCACTTCTTTCACTGAATCTGAGCTTCTTGCCCTATCTTATGCAGCGAAGGAGGCCATATGGTGGGATCGAGTGTTTAATCAACTTGGACTGGATACTCAGTGCCATCTAGTTATCCATAATGACAATCACCAAACCATTCGACTCCTAACAGCCGCCGCACCAATGCTAACCACTAAACTACGCCATATTGATGTGCATAATCACTGGCTCCGTGAACAAATAGCCACCGGACGCCTAGCTATTCAATGGGTTGACACAAAAGCCATGATCGCTGATGGAATGACCAAGGCACTCGGAGGCCAAAAACACGCTGAATTCATACGAATGCTCGGATTAACTGATATAGGCTTCCAAATTGAATAAAACAACGCCTACACACTCATTAAAACACGCCTTTTCCTATATATATATTTCATATTACTACTACTGCTACTGCTGCGGGCATATTCGGTGAGGGGGTATGTGAAACATGAGATTATCACCACACATTCATTGGCTAAGACATACACACATGTTCAATTGCCACACTAATTGCCACATGGCGAACTCCGATGGAATCTCCACCAAATACGCCCTCATCTTCGCCAATCTTTAATATATTCACCATTACATTGATTTTTCTACGAAGTCAGAGGTATTCAGCTGAGAATATCACGATACAATCAATATAGCATGTAAATCACTCATATTATTGATGGATAGTTGTTGGGCAGCCTAAGATGGATTCACGGGTATAAATAGCCATGGAAAACCCATAGATATTTAGCTAGAGCAGAGCTCAGAGCACACAGACCACAATACCATATATCTCAATATATTAATTCCTCTCTATATATGTGCATATTATGCTAGCTCCACTCTCCGTCTTATCCTCCGTTTCATAGGTTGTATGTCATGGTTAGTGATTGCTTAAATCAGTTAAATGCCTTGTGGTGATCTCTATGATATAGAATCACTATATCATTCACATAGAAGAATAACATGAGGTTCTCACTAGTATAGAGACATGGCTCTTCACTAATGGAGCGTAGTCCAAGCTTCTTAAGTTGAGATCCAAGTTCATTATTTCATAACAGAGGGAATTCAGGCAGCCTGTATAGAGCTCTTTTTAATAGAAGATAGCAACCGGGGCAGCTGTATCCCTGAGCTGACACAACATAGATTCATTTATCAATTCGTGCGTTTAGAAAGGCGTTAATGGCATCAAATTGATGAGCTTCAAAATCGAAGGCTGCTGTCATGGTCATTAGAACACAAAAGATTTTCATTGCTAAAGTGCAGGAGTAGGTCTCTGTTGCTTCATTACTGGCGAGGTCCCCTTGTACAACAAGCCATGTCTTGAATTTAGCTAGATAACTGTCTGTGTCGAATTTGTAGGTGTATATCCACATCAATGGCAGAGCGCGGACTTCTGGTTCAGAAGGTATTTCCACCTCTTGCCAGCATTGGCGCTGTTCTAGAGCCTTATATTCGATGTCAGCGGCCGCACGCCATTCTCTGGCAAAAGGGTGTTTTGTAGCCGCGGCCCAGCCGCGTGGCGGCGGGGGCAGCGTATCCCTATGGATTTTCGGCAGGTTAGGGGGGTTCAATGGCGTGGGCTCGGCCCGTGTGCCACCCATGAATGCTGCATGAAATGCAGTATATATTAAAGATTCCATGCTTGTTATATAAGCCAAAGATTGTTCTGTATTGGGTTTTCTCACTCACTTTTCTTGCACTATATTAGAAGGAGAGACATTGCTTATTATCTCTCTACTAGAAGCTCTAATCGTTGTGTCATGTAATGACTCCATTAACTGATTAGATGGTTCGTCTATGGCGGGTATTCCGCTCGTTGGGGGGCTCATGGATGGAGGTTCCATGGCTTGTGGTGCGTGTGCGGGCTCGCCTTCTGGAAAGCTGCCCGGCGTGTAGTGTGGTAGGTGTGAATCGGCATGCCGTGGCATGCTAGCCTCGGTATGCCGTGGAGGTGTTGGTTCGGGCATGAGAGGTCCATTATGCATTGATTTTGAGATGACTTGTTCTGCCATGAAGGTTTCATGTTTGCTGAGATCTGCTGTTCTCAGCATCAGCCTGATTAATAATAATTGAACATTCTTCTTCTCTTCATTCATACCTTTGATTGATCTGAGTGATGTAGAAATGATTCTGAAAATCAGTAGTTCAAGTACATTCTTCTCAGGCAAGTTCTGAGAGTCAAAGAATGTATCTTCATTAAAAAGAACATCTCGAGATTCTGTAATCTCCTGAGATTGTGGAAGCCAGATTTGGAAAATGTTAGTGAAAGTATATTCAATTAGAAATCCAATTTTTGCTCTGGCAGTTAGCTTCATTGTTCTAGGGATCTTTTTATTCAATATGTATGCCTTGCACCCGTATGCTCGCAGATGAGCTAGTTCCATGCCTTTGTTGATGTCTGTATCCTTCTTCGTGTATTCATAGAGGACTTGATTCAGCGATTTCCATTCTAATGCTCTAGTGGGCGTTCTATTTAGTAAGTAGGCGGCGGCCTCTGTTGTTTCAGGCCATAGATTATGTGGGAATCTTGCAGATATGCATAGTGCCTGAGTGGTTCTTGTAATCATACCCCCTGAGCGTTCTGCAGCTCCATTCTGCTCGGGTGTATAGAGTGCTGAACACTCTAGAAGAATGTCTTTCTCTTTTACTCACTGCATGAATGGTGAGGATAATGCCTTTTCACCATCAGTATGGATTCTTAGAATGTTGAGATTTAGTTGCTTTTTGATTATTAGTGCTGTGCTGCATATGAAATCGAATGCATCGGATTTCTGTTTTAAACACCCTACTCTATGTAGATGTGTGTACGGATTGTATAGATGAGCAATATATTGAAGGTCATTGTATGCCTCTTCCACATGAATAATATCGAAGTGTAGAGCTTCAAATGAGCGGCTTCTGCAAGCCATAGGTCTCTGAGAGATGATATTGTGCATCTTCACTAATGCACATGTTTCACATTCTGATGTTTTCAGCCTGTTGATCTCGGAGCCCGCGATTTCGGCGGGTATGTGTGTGAGGGCCTCCGGCCCGGCGTGTGCCAGGCGCCTATGCCATAGGGCTGCCGTGGCGTTGGTGGGTGGCCGCGGTAATGCCGATTGTACAGCGAAAGCAGTATTATTCTCAGGTAGAGGTTTATACTCCAGAACATATTTCTCATGAACATAGGTTAAGTTGAATTGCACAACTTCATCTCAGTCAATTATAGTGTGATTTAGTTCATCAATTCCCAATCCCTTCTTCTTGAAGAAAGGGGATGTCATAAGATTTGTGTGAAAACCAGGAACATATATCACATTTAGTATAAGCATTTGTCTTACTTTCTTTGGTGATTGTACAGCTAATCACACCTGCTCTGTGTCTTGAATGACTATCTTTGAATCTTCTGTATATAGATAGAATTCTTTGCAAGATTTGAAGTTCTCAAAGCAGCTGCAGTCATTGTATACATGTTTATTAACTTCTGTATCATATATAAAGCTATCTTGCAGAGAGTATTGGTATCCACTGACATGTTCAGCTGTGAAGATGGTTGTAATCAAAGCTGTATATTCATCAGTTTCTTCATTCTTTGATAGAGAGTGTATAGTGATCACTGCCAGAGTCTTCTTCTCTCTGACAAAGATATTGTTAACAGATTTCTTCATTTGCTCATTTTTTAGAGCTTTTTTAATCTTATTCTCTATTTCTTTTTGAGAAGTTCACTTGAACAGATATTCTTCAGCATTCATGACTCAGTATTTGACATAGAGATGTGGTTCTTCACATATATATTTATTTTATTGATTTTCTCTTGATTTCTTAGTGAATTTCTTGCTAGAAGTTTCCACTGTTTCCTTTGTGAATTGGTCTTGATATATAGTGAATACTGCATTGTTTTTAGAGTATTCAGACTCATCTTCTGTGATGCATGTCCGACAGTGTGATCTGAAGTGATTGATTATTTTTTGTACACTTAATGGCTCGTCACCGTTCTCTAGGGCGTTCTCCAGTTCCTGGCGACGGAAGTCCGAGAATTCGGGGTGTATGGCTTGCACTGCATTAAGGAATCTATATAGATTGCCTGGTTCGCTGGTGAATCCATCAACATTATATTTGAGGACTAATCAGTGGCAGTTCTCCCATTCTAGCAGTCATTCATCAGCTGCTCGCTTTCGCACCTCTGATGACTTGAAAAGCTTTAAAAAGAGATTAGTGAGTTCAATCTCTCTTTGGCATTTTGTCAGAGCAATGAAGCTCTTTAATTTCTTCAATATTTGGCATGAATCTAGTGTTTTTGTCAGGGCTCTTCGTAGCTTCGGGTCTATGATTGTTGATATATGATTGTAGAGTTTCTTGACGCCTTTCATATAGATCTTATATGTCTTCATACACTGTTTGTATAAGTAGAAGTGCATATGCATCATCTCTGAGCATATTTCTTCTGTATCTGGTTCATAAGATTCTGGCTCCATAGGAGGGGCTATGTGTTTGGCATCTAAATCTGTATATTTGTGGAAGTTTAGAGTCATCACTTTCATTTGAACTCCTTCATATTAATTGTTTCAGTCTTTGCTAGTTCTGAGAATGATCTCATTAGTCATCACAGTCATCTTTTCGATTTTTTCGGCGTGTTGAATGGTCTAATATAGAGTGTATGTGAATGGGGAGGGTTCGTATAGAATGCAGCGATATTATATGCAGTAATCAATGTTTTAGAGCAGTAGTTGCACCCGGGCTCATAACTATGAAACAGAGGATAAGACGGAGAGTGAAGCTAGCATAATATGCACATATATAGAGAGGAATTAATATATTGAGATATATAGTATTGTGGTCTGTGTGCTCTGAGCTCTGCTCTAGCTAAATATCTATGGGTTTTCCATGGCTATTTATACCCGTGAATCCATCTTAGGCTGCCCAACAACTATCCATCAATAATATGAGTGATTTACATGCTATATTGATTGTATCGTGATATTCTCAGCTGAATACCTCTGACTTCGTAGAAAAATCAATGTAATGGCGAATATATTAAAGATTGGCGAAGATGAGGGCGTATTTGGTGGAGATTCCATCGGAGTTTGCCGTGTGGCAATTAGTGTGGCAATTGAACATGTGTGTATGTCTTAGCCAACGAATGTGTGGCGATAATCTCATGTTTCACACGTAGACATTCAGTATTATGACCAGGCTGCATGCAGTGTGAAGTGTCAACATGATTATAAAGCTTGATATTATTTTCACTTTTCATGCTGTCACTGCTAGCTTCTTGTTAATTAGAAATCTCACTCTGGCTTTCTCATTCTGCATGCTCATCTGCCAGAATTCATAGTTTGCAGAACAAGTGATGCCTTCTTCTGTCTTTCCATGCATTCAGAGCTCTTGTAACATGATAACATCATAGTTTAATGCTGTTTCAGGCTTGATCAGTAATGCATTCATCACCTTGACAGAGTTGTGTATATTGTATTGCAGTATATGAAGCTGTTTTCTCATCACTCATGCATGTTCATGTCCTGTGTGTTATTTGACTTGTTGGTTCATACATACTCACTCATGAAGCCTCTCTGTCTCATTCTCATTCTTGCTATGTCTGTAGACCTGTTCATCTTCTGTTGACTGCTGGAGGCCTCCTCATGCATGGGTCTGCTTCATTTTCTAGGGGTGATCCAGCTCTTCTCATCCAGACTCTGCACTTCAAACTGCTCTGGGTGGTTCTTAAGGGCCTCTCTGGCCTGATTGGCTGCTAAGTGTCATTCAGGGCAGTTTTTGAACCAAGCTGGGTGACTATCTTCACAGTTACAGCAGCTTGCTTTTCCTCCCTCAGCCAGTGTAGGGCAGTTTCTGTCAGTATGATCTTTTACTGCACAGTGCACGCACACCTCCCCTTTGCGGCAGTATTTGGCAATATGTTCATACTGATGACAGCTGTAGCATTGAGTGATCTGAGTCTCTCTATGAAAGATCTCTGTCATACAGTATTTATTTTCTAGAATAAGATCTTCTTCCATCAGTGTGTTTATCTGCTGTGATGTTGCTACATGTATCACAATACTTTCATACAGCTTCTGTTGTTTTAGTAGCCTTTTTGCAGTCTTATGAATTAATACTCTGTATCTCAGTGTTGGGTTCTGTCTGTAGATATTCTCAATTGTCTTAACTGAGTCATTTCAGTCAACTGTCTTCAAGAGTGTGCTCTTGATCAGTACTGTATACATTTTCTTTTTTATATATGTCTTGTCTTCTCATTTTTTCACTCATTCATTGCTTTTCACCAATTCAGCCTTTATACTGGATGTATCTGTGACAAGAATCAGGTCTTCACTGAGCATGTATCTTGCTGCCACCACTGTGCCAGTGATGATGTCTTTGATAGCTTCATTCACCTTCTTAACAATGGCCTCTGGAGTGTGTTTCTTCACTGCCAGTGCATCACAGTTGCACTGAGATATCACCACCTCTCTCAATACACGCCCAGTTACTATCTTTGCTGGCGGCCCTTCATTGGCTGCTATGCGTGCCCATGAGGTCTCACTGTTCAGCATGTTGTGTCTTTCATTCTGCTGTGATGTGCTTGTAGCGCTCTCTAGCTTCTTTAACATGTTGTCAAGCAGGTTCTTCTTGAGCTCATTCACTGTCTTCAGAGCTCTCTGAATATACAGTAATTCTTTCTTATTAATCTTCTTGTCTTTCTCCCCCTCTCTAAGAGCCTCAGTGATCATGTGCAGTGTTGCTGTCATACCATTTGTTGCTGCATCTCCTGCCTGCGCGGCTCCAGGTACGCGTCGCGCCGCGCGCGCACCCACATTCCCTGCACCACCACTCACGCTCACAGCCTCAACCATGGTGTTTGAGAGTGTGTAAGCAAGCTGATACCCTTCAAGACTCTCTGCAGTACAAAAGTGATCGTGATTTAGATGTAAAAGAATAAAATAATTTTTAATAAGGTTTCTGTGTAGTTTCAGATGAGATATATAAAAGTATTCTGAGAGAATTAAAACTATAATTGTACTATCACTAGTAGAAAAAATAGTCTGAATTATGTCAAATTCACCTGCTTCTGTGAATATGATGTCATCAATTCAAGAAAATGATGTTTTTCTTGAAAAAATCTCTGATATAGAACTTATAAAAAAAAGAAAAAAAGAGCAACTGCAACAGAAAATGAATGATATTAAAAATCTTCAGAAAGTAGCAGAAATTCTGAAGAATCAATGCATTCAAGAGCAAGATAATAAAGTAGTAAATCTACTATTTATTCAAGCAAAATAGATAAATGAAATTCTAAAATACAAACTGGAAATTTCTAAAGAATTAAAAATTATCATTAGTGTGACAGGCTACGCCTGATTAATAGACCATTCCGCTACGCCCCTGCTACATCTCTGAAAGCATACACTCCATGGTTTCTCCACTCTGAAAGCTCTGATTTCTGAACTAACTCTCTTATCAGAGCTTCTATTCTTTTGTCCAGAGCTCTGCTCAGAGCTTCACTGTGTACATGTATAAATCTCTGTCTTTAATGAATTTCTCTTTCTTTTCTCTTCTTTTCTCTTCTTTTCTTAACATTTTCTATTTTGTTATATAAGATCTATATTAGTGCCAAGCTCTTCAGTGTAGGTCTGTTACACTTAGAAAATGTTCATTGTATTCTTATGAGGAATGATTATTTGATTATTCAAACACATAACAATATATAAGAAATAAAGAAAATGACTAGCTAGTGATCATCAGATCTCTACTAGATAGAAGAAGCTTGCTTATTAATTATCTTGACTCTGCAACTAGATCTCACAAAAGAGATGTATCAGTGAAAGATCTGAGAGTTCTGATACTTCAGATGTATGAAGTTTTCATACAAATACACTTTCTTCAAACTCAACAAATTTCTTAACACAGAGACAGAACCCCTAGTCTCAACATCTGAAGCAATCATGTCTGCTGACAACACAGGTGAACCCTCAATGGCGAACTTCATCAAGATGCTGCCATGGCTTTGAACAATGTTGAAGCTGCAGCAGCAATAGATGACTGATATGCACACTAGTCACCAACAACAGCAACATCAGTATGAAGAAATCCAACACTTGTTAATTCAACAAGAAATTTCTGTTGAAACTACAGTTTCAACACTGACTGAGTCAATAATAAACTCTTTGCACATGGCATGATCATCAAAGAAGCATCTCAGTACTTCTGCATATTTTGACACTTCTGACCTTGCTCTCTATTCATCATGGAGACTAGATATGCTTGTGAAACTAAACATAGACAGAGACATCATTGGCTTGTTAATCAATCAAGATTGATATATCAACAGTCAACTGAAAGATTGTGCTAAGCAAAAGTTTCACCTCTGAATGAAGACATGTGAATCAGCACTATATACTTCAGACAATGTTATCAAACATCTTGATGTTCTATTCAAAAATATCATCACACAATAGAAAGTATTAAACTGACTGCAGAGTGTCATTCAAAGATAGAGAAATGGAGATAGTGAGATCTTCTAGCTATGTAGATGATATAGGTCTGGTTTTCAGCTCAAGAACAATAAAAGAAAATTGTGAAAATATTGAAAAAGCTGCACAAGAGATATTTAATAGAGAAGATTCAAATCTAATTCAATTTAATATGAAAAAAACTGAATTAATTCACTTTTTTTCAAAAAGATATGAAAAGGAAATAAGTTTAAATCTATTAAATCAAGAAATAAAGTCTAAATCAGTTGTAAGATGGCTAGAAATCTGGTTAGATTCAAAACTCAATTTTAAATCTCATATTCAAAAAAGAATGGCTCAAGCTGAAAGAGTTTTAAATAGTATAATACAACTTTCTAATACTGAAAGGGGTTTATCATTTCAAGCTATAAGACAGCTATACATTGCATGTATAGCATCTATTTCTGATTATGATGTTCAGATATGGTGGAAGAACCAGAAACACTTCATAGATAAGTTTCAAAAATTGCAGAATACAGCTTTAAGAAGAATTCTGGGAGCTTTCAAAACCTCTCCATGTAGAGCTATGGAAATAGAAGCTTCTATATCACCTCCTGAAATAAGATTTGAGAAGATATGCAAGAATTATACACTGAGAATCATGAAAATGTCAGATATTCATTCAATTAGAAAAAGAATATCTACATCTTATTCTTCAATTCAATCTGGAAATGACTTAGATTGGAATAGATATCTAGATTGGAATAGATATCTAGATTGGAATGAAAGTCAAGAAAATCAAGAAAATGAGAGAAATAGAAAAAAAATTCCTTCTCAACTATATAGAGTATACTCAATGATTAAAGATGAGTTCTCCTCATTAAATATTATTATTATTATTATTATTTCTACACCACTTGATCCCGAGGATATGTGGGGAGGCAGCTAGTATACAAAGTGAGGAAAACCTTGGGCTATCTAGTATAGCCCTGGCCTAAAAAACCTCTGAACAGCAAATCTATTCAACATTTGTAATCACTTCAAGTACCGCGGAGCAGCTCCCGCTGCTCTTAGAGAAGATGGTGCATAGCACCGTGAGAAGACAAGAAAACCCCCTATATCACCATCACCCCTGTCTGAACATAAGAAAGACTTCTAATGAATGTGGCACCTCATGCTGTGTGTCCGCCGCTCATCGCGCAGACTTCAATGTCCTGGAGTGCTTGTAGCGCGCAGGCCACTCAACTCCGCGCTTGTGGCGCGCCCGGTCGCCCAACTTCGTGCTTGCAGCGCGCCAGTCCACCCAGATCCGCGCTTCAAGCTCACTATCTCCTGGTAGGGCCTCGCTCTTCGCGCCCTTCACCCCCTGATATGCGCCAGCCGTGTTCCTTAGTTGTGCTGTGCATCTCATTCCGCCCTTCTCTCACTTAACACCTTGGCTAGGGAGAACTGTCTGAGGATGTCCTGCTTGAGCCACCACTTGGTGAGCCTGTGCAGTCCTTTCTTGGTGTCCAGCAACCACTTCTTATCCACTCTGCCCTCCTGCTCCAGCTCCGCGCGTTCCCCACTAAATCGTGTACAGTGTATCATCACATGCAGCACCATTTCATGCTCATATCCACATGGACATTTCAGTGTGGGGAAGTCCGGAACTCTTCTTCTGTGAAGGAACGCTGCAAGGCCTGTCTTGCCGGTACGCAGCTGGACTATCAATGAGCTTCGGGCCTTGCTCAGGCCCTCATGCCATCTTAGTAGCTCTACATCCGGGGGCCTGTCAAACAGTTCTCCCCATGGTGTTGTGCGCGCTCTCCATCTGTTCTGCCATCTTATCATTGCCTCCTCCCTCACCCATCTCTTGAAGGCTCAGTTACGCACACTGTTTTCTTGTCTTTCCTGCTTTTTCAGTTGCTTTGCCTGTCTCACCCAATTTACACTCCACCCCTGCTGCATGCTCACTGGGTGCAGTACTGCCTCCACTGACTGCATTCCTCTGTTATTCCTTCTGCGAAGTCTGGCTCTGACCTGCACACATGCCTGTTTTATCTGCTCCATGATTCCTGACTCCTTAAGCCGCTCAGTTGCTCTGGCCACCACACTGTCTAGATGTATCTCCAGAGGCAGTGTGGCTGTCTCCGCCTCCAGTGAGGTGATTGGAGTAGCTCTGTAGACCCCTGCAATGACCTGTAGGCATTTATTTTGAATCTTCTCCAGGCTGGCTAGCAGCTGGCGTTGATGTCGCGGTTCATGTTGTGTCGCCTGTGGTTGATGCCATGCCAGCGCTCCGTATCCTATTGCGGGCCTTATCACTGCATTGTAGACCCTCCGGGCATGCTGCAGTGGCAGGCCCCAGGTTGACTGTGTTGTCTGAGTTAGGGCACCTATCTGCGATTTCGCTCTGCCTACCACCTTACTGACATGGCTACGCCACCTCAGCTTAGGGTCAAGCCAGATGCCTAGCACCCGCATCTCCCTCTGTGGCTTGATCACTTGCTGTGGCAATTGCAGTGAGTGTTCTAGATTGAATCTAGTTCTTGTTCTGGTAAAGTGCATGAGCTCATACTTCTGTGGTGCAAAGATTGCCCCATGTCTGCTCGCCCAAAGCTCACAGCTGGCATGGATCCGCGCCAGATGCGCACAATTCGCTTCAGTTGAGTCGCCATATGCTAGAATGTTCACATCGTCTACAAATCCTATGCAGCTGACAGGCTCACTTCACAGTGCACATATTCTGAGCAACTCCTCATTGTAGAATAAGAACAGAATGGGTGACAAGGGTGATCCCTGTGGGATGCCTGCATTCACCTCAAAGGCTTCAGTTTCCTGCTCATCAAATACTAGTGTCGCCTTGCGCCCCTGCATGAATGAGTTGACTCATCCAGTCAGCTGTCTGGGCAGTCCTCTTTTTCTTAGAATGTGCACTAGGTGATTTCTGAGCACTCTGTCATAGGCCCCTGAGATGTCCAGTGACAGCACTGAGACCACTGCTCTCTGCTCCTCCCACACTGTGCGAATCTGCACCAGTAACAGAGCAATTGCTGTTTCTGTGGAGCAGTCTCCTCGCGCCCCCATTTGCTGAGCTGGTAGCATCCCATGTTTCTCTGCCAGAGACCTTATTTCCTTGGCTGTTGCAGCCTCTACAATTTTACCTAGGGTGTCAAGTAGTGCAATCGGCCTCCAGGCTCCCACTTCACTGTAGTCCTTCTTTCCTGGCTTCTTGAGCACCACCGTGCGCGCTGTTTTGAATATCTGTGGGTAGTACTCCCAATGCCAGCAGGCCTGTGTAAGCTCAGTTATTGCTGTGATGAACCTTGGGCCTAGCATTTTGAGGAAGCGGTTGGGGATGCCGTTGGCACCCGGGGCCTTGTCGTTCGGAAGCTTAGCAATCAGCGCTGCCATGGCCTCCTCTGTGAGCACTACCATGTCAGTCACACTCCGCGGCTGTGTTCCCACGTTCATGTCATCTTCCCTTGCCGCCAAAGGCTCCAGGAAGAACCGCGCCCGTAGTAGTTCGGCCTTGTCCTGGAATACAGTGGCTCGCGCCTCGGTTTCACCCAAGGCCTCTGGCATTCCTCTAAGCGGTGGCAGTCTTGCCGGTTGCTTGGTCTCGTTGGTGTGTGTGCGACCCCACTTTGCCAGCTTCCAGAGCAGTTTAGGATCTGTGCCAGCACTGTTCATTAGATCGCGGAAGCTGGCAGTCTTGGCCAGCTTTATTTCCTTGTTTTGCCTGTTGCAGGCATGTCTTCTTTCCTCCTCAGTGCTGCCTGCATCCCTCATGGTTCTCTTGTACTCACTCACTGCCTGCGCCACTCTGTTGGACCACCACGAGCGACTCTGCTTGCAGATGCGCGCGTGTTTAGCATGTTTCTCTGCTAGCTCATTGATGAATTCACTTAGATAGTTTGCATAGCAATCAATCTCTGCTGTTGAGCCAAAGCTGTTGCAACATTGTAGCTCTTGGCAGTCCTTTTGCAGCTGCTGTATATTCACTTGCCGCCAGTTGCGTTTTTCCCTTAGTACCACAGGTATGTTGATGGCCAACTTAGTGACCACTGGTAGATGATCTGATGCCATATCCGCCTCGTGTGCGACCCAGCATTCCAGTACCCCTGCACTCAGGTTCTCTGAGAGAAAGATTAGGTCCAAGGTGGTGCCAGTGCTTCTGTGGTCCTGCCATGTAATCTCTCCCCGTGGTGTTGCCAGCTGCAGTCCGAGAGCATCCACCTGTGCTATGAGCTCCCATGCCAGGTCAAAGTCCTGTCTCACTCGCTCACCTCCCCACTTTGAGTGATGCACATTGAAGTCTCCCAGCACCACTACCTCCGCCTGCCGCGCTTCCGCACCCTGACTTTGCACTTGTTGCGCGTCTGCACCCTGATCTCGCGCTCGTAGCGCACTTGTGTCTGGGTCTTGCGCCTGTTGCGCACATCGCCCCTGAGTTCGCGCTGGTAGCGAGGCCTCGGCCTCCTCCACCACCGCTTGTAGCTCAAGGATGGGGGAACTCTCTGGCACAGTTGTGTAGCTGCCTGGTGGAGCAGCGTAGACATTGAGCATTAGTAGTGGTCCTCTTACCGTGTTCACAGTGAGCAATGCCATGGATTCTGTAATGACCCTGACATCCCATGCTGTTGCCTTCAGTCTTTTGTTGATGAGGAAGCCCACCCTGGCCTCCTTGACCTGCATGCCTGCCTGCCAGAATCCACAGTTGGCCGGGCATGTTGTACCCCTTCCAGATTCCCTCTGCATCCATGGTTCCTGCAGTGCGATGATGTCGTAGTTTAATGCCGTTTCGGGCTTGGCCAGTAATGCGTTCATCACCTTGTTTGAGTTATGCACATTGTATTGTAGTATATGGACTTGCTCACTCATGGTTCACCCATGTCTTGGTCCTGCGTGGAGTCTGGTCGCGCTGGGCGTGCATAGCCACTGAGCGAGCCCCGTTGCTGCGTGCCAGCTCTTGCCACATTCGTGGGTCTGCCGACC
The DNA here is from genome assembly GCA_002110485.1 of Emergomyces orientalis. NCBI lineage: Eukaryota > Fungi > Ascomycota > Eurotiomycetes > Onygenales > Ajellomycetaceae > Emergomyces > Emergomyces orientalis. Next base: position 214,251 of record MOWL01000074.1, read on the forward strand.
TTGCGCTGAACAATCAGAGGGTTCTCTTCTGTGATTCTGCTACACTTTCTGGGGGTGATTCAACCCTCCTCATCTGGTGTTTGCACCACAAAGCACCTTGGCCGGTTCTTGAGAGCCTCCTTGGCCAGTGAAACTGCAGTCTGTCATTCAGAGCATCTTGCAGATCATGCTGGGTGATCTCCTTCACAGTTACAGCAGACTGCCTTCTTTCCTTCCAGTGCTGCGGGGCAGGTCTTGTCCGTGTGTCCCTCTGCTGCACAGTGCCCACAGATATCACCCTTGCGGCAGAATCTGGCTATGTGTCCATATTGCTGGCAGCTGTAGCATCGGGTGACCTGAGCCTCCCTGTGGAAGATTTCAACCATGCAGAATTCATTCCCCAGAATGATGCCATTCTCCACAAGCGTGTTTGCCTGCTGCAGTGTGGCTACATGTAGGATAATGCTTTCATGAGGCTGCTGCTGTTTAGCTAGCCACTTTGTGACCCTGTGGATGAGTACTCTGCATCTGAGAGATGGGTTCTGCTTGTAGACATTCTTCACTGCTTTATCTAGACTAACCCAGCTAATGACACTGATAGGTGCACTCTTGATCAATACTGCATACATCTTCTTTCTCATGTGTGCCTTGTCACCCCATTTCTTCACCCATTCATTACTTTTTGTCAGCTCGGTCTTCGTGCTGAGGTTGTCTGCGACCAGGATCAGATCACCACTAGGCATGTATCTTGCTGCAACTATGGTGCCAGTGGTCACATCTTTGATGGTCCCATTTATCTTTCTCACAATGGCCTCTGGGGTGCGTTCCTCCACTGGCAGTGCGTCACAGTTGCGGTGAGATATCACCACCTCTCTCAATGCACGCCCGGTTACTATCTTTGCTGGCGGCCCTCCATTGGCCGCTATGCGCGCCCATGAGGTCTCACTGTCCAGCATGTTGTGTCTTTCATTTTGCTGTGATGCGCTTGTAGCGTTCTCTAGCTTCTTTAACATGTTGTCAAGCAGGTCCTCCTTGAGCTCATTCACTGCCTTCAGAGCTCTCTGAATATACAGTAATTCTTTCTTATTAATCTTCTTGTCTTTCTCCCCCTCTCTAAGAGCCTCGGTGATCATGCGCAGTGTTGCTGCCATACCATTTGTTGCTGCATCTTCTGCCTGCGCGGCTCCAGGTACGCGTCGCGCCGCGCGCGCACCCACATTCCCTGCACCACCATTCACGCTCACAGCCTCAACCATGGTGTTTGAGAGTGTGTGAGCGAGCTGATGCCCTTCAAGACCCTCTGCAGTACAAAAGCGATCGCGATTTAGATGTAAAATAATAAAATAATTTTTGATGAGGTTTTTTTCTTCAAAGATATTTATAAATAAATAAATAAAAAAAGAAAAATCAATTTGCTGACTATTCTGGGCTTGCTCATTAAATATTGAAAAGATTGAACACAAAAAGCTATATTCATGAAAAGAAAAACTAGGCTCAATGATTTCAATTGAAATAAGTGCATTATCAAAACCAGAAGAAGCTGAGAATCATAAAAGAATAATAGAGAAAATTGATTTTAAAAAGTCAATTCTAATCTATTCAGATGGTTCAATGAATGAAAATAAAGGCCTAGAAGCTGGAATAGCATATACAGAAGATAATTACAAATATACATCAGATTCATGGAATATTGGAAATGAATGTGAAGTATTTGATGCTGAATTATATACTATTATGAAAGCTTTTAAACTGATAGAAATAAAAGCTTCAAAAAGAAAAGATATGAAAGAAGCATGGATTTTTTCAGATAGTCAAGCAGCTTTGAAAAGAATTCAAAAGAATGAAATTCATAATAATCAAATGAATACAGAAGTAATTCTAAAGATATGCAAAAGAATTCAATTAAAATATAAGATAAAGATATATCTGAGCTCAGAACTATCTTTGAAAAATCAAAAAAAAAAACGCTTTCTCCCAAACCAGCTCAATTCTTCGAATTAGAAGACGAAAAGACATCCATTTGAAAGCTCTTGTTTGAGAAAGCAATTTATTCACTTTTTATTAAAATTGAGCGCACAAGAACTTGAGAAGCAACAAATAATCATAAAAACACTTCCCCCCGAACCAGCCCAATTCTTCGAATTAGAAGACGAAAAGACATCCATTTGAAAGCTCTTGTTTGAGAAAGCAATTTATTCACTTTTTATTAAAATTGAGCGTGAGTTGATGAAGCTATTGAGGAAAACATGTTTGCAACCCCTAAGAGAAAAGAAAATCACACTTCATCACATAACTTCATCAGTTTCGGCCCAATCTACATAGAATTTTGATAGAAGCTAGAACAAACCAGATATTATAACTGTCTCAATTTTGAATTCATTCCAACCATCTCTTTCTGAACAATTCATTGTCAAAATCTGCGTGAAAACTCTGATTGATTTTCATGTTTCTTTGCATCAGTGTCAAGTCTTTTCCCTGTACCGCCCTACCTCGCCCGGCAGAAAAGTGACAAAAAAATACCTCAGCACAGATCACACGTGACCTACCCTTCAATCAGAAATTCCCCGAAACCTACCCTCTCTACAAAACGGAACGAGAAAAAGTGGAAATATCAGTGTTTAAAAAATAGCTTGGTCCCTGCAAGTAATATATATATATATTTGTATATATACATATTATTATATAAGAAAATAGTACAGATTTAGTCTGTTGATTCTTCATTTGCATACTCATCTGTGTGACTTAATAAATTACATTTATTAAGAGCTATCTAGTAAAATATATGAGATTAATTTGAATAGAAAAGAAAATCTATTTAGTATTAATTCATATTGATATTTCAGAAATACAATCTTGATTTGAGATGGGGCCTATTTCAAGCAGAAATTTTGAGAAGCTTTTTAAATTAAAAAAGACAAAATTTACAAGAGTTAGAGTGTTTTTCTTGATTTAGCTCTGAGTAAATAAATCAAGAAAATTCTACATAAATTCATATTTCTTTACTTCAGTGACTGATTCAGTTTTTGAAAATAATCTCAATTTTGAGCTGCATACTTGATATGTGGGAAGAAGTTTAGAATATTGAATATTTCTGAATAGTTTTTATCAATTTCTCTGTAAAAAATTGATTTATTTTGTCAGTTGTTTTTTCAAAAACTGTCATTTTAATTGAATAATTTATTATTCATTGAAATCAATTCTTTTCTCTTCATTTTGTAGTACAAGAAAGAAGTCTGTGAAAATTTAATTAATTTATTTTTAAAAATCAATATTAGTTTATTAGATTCTCTTGAAAAATCTAATCTAGATACTATTTCTAGTAGAAAAAATAGCAAAAATCTGAGAATACTATTTAATTTGACTAATTATCTAATATACTCAAAGAAATCATGAATAACTCATCTCAATCTGTGAACATGATGACTTCATGTAAAAATAGAAATAATTTCATAGAAACTGTTTCTGAAATTGAGATTTTGAAGAAAAGAAAAAAAAAAGAAATAGACAGACACAAAGTAGATGAAGTGAAAAATCTACAAAAAATAGCTGATAAACTATATAAACAGTGCATGTATAAAGAAAATGAAGAAATTCTTCTTATTCTGCATTCACAAGCAAGACAGCTGAATGAAATTATTAAGTTTAAACTTAATATTTCTTTAAATCTGAAGATAGTTTTGAAAAAAACTGAAAAATCTATATTTTAAAAAATCTCTTCTGAATCTCTTTCAAAAGAAAACACTGAAAATGAGACAAAAACCTATACTCAAGCTCTCAATAGCTCACAAAATATTGAAAAAGAAAAACAGCTGAAAAAAGCAGAAAAAATTTTCTCATTAGTTGAGAAAAAAGAACAAAGAAAAGCTTAAAAAGAGATTAAATTTCTTGAATTAAAAAAACAGAGACTGATTTTAAAAGTTAGTGATAGAGCTATCTTTGAAAAATCTATTCTAAATGATTCTAAGTTCATTTTTGAACTTAGAAATAAAATCAATCAAAACTTTCATTATTATTATTATTATTCTTCAATTATAGATATATATGCAGTCAGAGACTATGATATCTACCTGAGACTCAAAGAGTCTCAGGATTTTTCTAACTTTAACACTAATTACTATACATTTTTTCTTCAAACAAATAGTGTGGTGGGGAATCTCGGCGTGGTATTACTTTTCGCCGAGACCGCCTCATATATTTGTTTGGCATGGCTGCCTCATATTCCCATTATCCTTTGACACACGTGTGGATTCGGCGAAGATTGATTGTACGCAGAGCAGTGAGATTGCTCCTTTTTGATTGTGTGATTTGATATGTGATTGATTGCTTGTTCTTCTTCTATATTTGAATCTCCTACGTGTTCTTTTGTATTGCTATTTGGATAGCTCGTTGAATAGAATATTGTATACACGGCGAACTTACCAACCTCCTTACGATCCCGCTGCTCCTGCCCACGTGCCGCCAAAAGCGCACAACCCCTTATTCCACTTCATTGGCGTCCCTGGGAAGGCAATTCAAAATGGATGGGCAGGCGGTAGCTACGACTGATATGATTTCTCTCAACATTTTGTCTTTTCTGCTTTTGTTGAGCATTCTTTTCAATAGTGTTCATTTGTGGAAGCCTCTGATTGGCCGATATGGCCGATATCGACAGTGGATAATGAAGGATGCGAGCGAACGCCCCACTGATAAGCTCAATTTGAATACCCATACCCCTATTCAACAAATGAAAGAAGAGAGAAATGTTGAGAAAAGTGATAAGAAAAAAGACCTTCAGCAAAAAGATCTAAAGTGGATGTTGAAATTCCTTCTCTTTCTTGAGGATTTGAGATTTGAATATAAAAAGGATATTGATATTGATAGTATTGTTGAACTCTTTCTCTTATGTGAACAGAAGTCTTTTGTGCGTTCCTTTCTTTCTCAATATATGTCTTCCAAGCATTCTCGGTCGGATTCTATTGCCCATCGTCAAACTCAGTCAGGAAAGGTCTCTGCAGCGCCCCCGAAAATAGAAGTTAGCAAAGAGAAGACAGAAGCTAGCAAAGAAAAGATGACTACACCCACTACTACCTCGTCCGGTCAGCCGACTCCCAATAGTGGACTGCCATATCAACGTCTTGTCATGCCGATGCCGATTCCTGGAGCACCTGGAGCCCCATTCTTTGATGGGAGAAACATTACTGCTTTTGTTGATCGATATGAGGCAATGTGCACCTTGCATTTCGTTGCAGGAATCGATGCTCTGGCGGTATTACGGAACTATTGTACCATGGAACTGCAGGGCCATATCGATCAGCTTGTCTTGGATCATAAGACATGGGAAATGGTTAAAAAGCAGTTGCTTGCCGATTTCTGGCGCGAAGATGCTCACCAACAGATGTATAATCAATCTTACCTCCATGCATTGTGCAACAAAACCCATTCTACCAGCCAGGAGATCCTCGTCTACTGCCGTCAATTCCGCGCAGTTGCGATGCCTCTCATTTGCAAGAATGAATTGCAACAATCTCTTGCTTGTATCTGGTTTCTTCAAGGACTTTCAGAAGGTATTCGTGAAAAAGCTTTCCGCACTGCTGGATTTGATAAGGTTAGTCAATCTGGATGGGAACTGCCGAAGATCTGCGATGCTGTGTCTCAAATGCAGAAGACAAAGGAAGAGATTGCACGAGTTCTGGCACCTGATGTTTTCCCCAACTCTATTCCATCGATGCAGCCGTCTGCTCAGCCCGTGTTTAATCCGCCCACATTGAATGTGCCTGTGCCGACCGCTTCGGCGATGCCTGCTCCGGATGCGAAAACACAGAATCCGAGTGATAACATTCTTGAGAACCTTGTCAACCGAATGGACGCGTTATCTCTGGCGATCGCTGGCATTCAAAACCAGGGAAACATGCAGCAAAATGTGACTGCTCCAAAGGTTCTTCTTACTCGAGGACGTGATCCTGCATTGGATTTGCCAAATGTGTCTTACTATGGAACTCAACGTGGACCTGGAGGCCCGTCTCGATCTCGATCTGGAAGCTTTGTTCAATACGATCGACCGCCGATGTCATGCTGGGGTTGCGGAGATTCAAACCATATGCTTCCAAATTGCTTAGCAATCGGCCGGCTCATCGATCAGGGCAAGATTCATCGGAATATGATTGGAGAATACTATGAGGGTAATGTGATGAGAAAAGGCCCGAAGATTGCTGTCAACCGACTTGAGCCCCATATTGTTACAATTGAACGACTTTTGAAGCAAATGGCTGCACCGCCGACTGTCCCAACCGCGGATAAACTTCGGAATGATGGTAGTATCCGGGTATTTCCTGACGGATCCCCGATGCCATCGGTGAATGCCGTAAGCATATGTGATATTGGATTTGATAGTGGCCCTGAGGAAGGTGATATGACCGATAGTGAGATGGAGGAGATTGTTAGTGTAATGGCTGCTTCCACTTCTACTGAGAAGGATAAGGCCTCTTCTATGAATAAAAATCAAGCAACGCTTTCCGGACGAATTGAGAAGGAGAAGAGACTGCCAACAACACATTCTCGGCGCAATGGCAGGTATTCAGATGGGAAATCAGTTTCTTTTGCTCAAGATGTGATCTCTGCTTCACAGGAAGATGATGAGGATGATAATTCTCAACCTCTCCATGATGAACAGCTTCAGGGCGGAAGTCCAAAGCTCGGAGACGGTGGAATTGTCCCAGATTCAGAAATGGCAGATGCTCCGCAGATTCAGAAGAAAACTGTTCTCTGCAGGCCTCGGAAACTCAAAGGGCCAAAGCTTTCTGCAGAAATGAAGAATAAAGACAATATGGCGATCGCGACGCGGCGAATATTTGAGAAGATCATGCGCCAAGAAATCGGCGGAATTCAGATTAAAGATCTCATGGCATGCTCCACCCAACTCCAGCACATGTTCTTTCAAAATCTTCCCATCGAAGTTCAACAGCATATGATTCGGGATGATGCAGCCACCGTTGCCCTGGTTCAACCTGGCACTTCTGTTGCTGAGTATAATCCTCGTTGGAATCTCGTTTCGGTTGGACACATCAAGTTCACTGTCGGAATTGGAAAGGGGGAAACTGAGGCGATATTTGATGGAGGTGCGGAAATTAACTGTCTTGTTGAAAGAACTGCGTTAGATCTCGGTCTCATCATTCAAAGGGATGCTGTCAAACCTATTCTTGGAGCTGGGGGTCAGCAGAGTGGTGTCATTGGAATCTGCAAGGATGTTCCTGTTCGCCTTGGATCTGTTATGGTGCCTCAGACATTCTTCATCATGGAACGCGGTTCTCATGATTGCATTCTCGGCCGACCATATGAAAACGCGACGCGTTTGGCAAGAACTACAGATAACAAAGGCGGTGTTCTTGTTCACGTTTTTGATCCGAAGGATGAGAAGAATCAGGTGTCTTTTCTTGGTTATTCTCCCGGCGACCATGGAGATCGAAAGTTAGATGATCTTCGTGGCAAAGTGCAGACTTTAAACTAGATATGCTGAGTCCGATTGATCTTTGCGATGTTGAATGTGGTGGGCAAAGAAATGATATCAGATTCAGCGATCGCGATGTGGATAGCGGGGCAAATATTCTGCCGTGTTTTGAAAGCGGTGTGGGTGCGTCAGCCAATCAGACTTTTGGCGGCCCCGGGCCGCCAAAAGATTCAGCCAATCAGAGAACGCCGCCCCAAAACGCCCGAGAAGGTTTTTCCCCGCCATCCTACATCAACAATTTTACCCGTCTACACATTCATCTTTTCCTTTCTCTAATTATTCAATATCCGAATCACGCCGTGTTCGTGGTGTGCAGCTTCATGATTTGTCTTTATATGCTTCTTCACGATCTTCTCCTCGATCGCGCGGTCCAGTCGTTGCGACATTATACAAGCGAAAAGCCGATAAGATTCAACCTCTCGATGTGCCAACTACAGGTGGCGGGATTCCCGGCGGAACAGATAAGTGGAGAGAAATTCGCCAACAATGGTTCAAAGACAATGTGATTCCGGAGCAGGATCCGCCTTCGCCCTACGATCATTTCATTACACCCCGTTTCTCCGATTGCCCGCGAGGTTCGCGACTCACAGAGGAAAGGATCAAGAATCTGCGGATCGGATCGATGCTCACCCCACAGGAACGCGAACTTTTGATTGAGATTCTGCTTAGAAGAGAAAAAGCCCTCGCGTGGAGTTTTAAGGATTGCGGAACGCTTGCAAAAGAAGTCTCTCCACCTGTCAAGATTCGCGTTGCTCCGCATAAAGCATGGCAAGCGGCAGGATTTCCTATTCCTCGAAAGCTCGTCCCTACAATCATCAATATGCTTCGCGAACGCGTTGATTCTGGAGTTTATGAACATTGCCATGGTCCGTATCGAAATAAGTGGTTCCTCGTCAAGAAGAAAGAAGCTGGGAAATATCGCATTGTCAACGCGTGCATGGACATGAACGCTGTCACTATTCGCGATGCGTATATTCCACCTAGTGCGGACGCGTTTGCTGAGGATTTCGCGGGAATGAAGATAACGAGCATGATGGATTTCTTTTCTGGATATGATCAAGTTCCTTTACACGAAGACAGCCGAGATATGACAGCTTTCCTTACCCCGATCGGGTTGCTTCGTCAGACAGCACTGCCACAAGGCGCGACGAATTCTATTGCGCAGTTCTGCCGAATCATGGCACGCATTCTTCGATCGAACATACCGCATCAAGCAGACAATTTTATGGATGATATTGGTGTGAAAGGCCCGCGGACGCGTTACAATGATGAAGAAGTGATGCCAGGTATTCGGAAATTTGTCCTGGAGCATCTGCAAAACTTAGATGCCACCCTCATCAGCATAGAACTCGCGGACACGTGTATCCAGGTTGGAAAGTCAGAATTCGCCTGCTCCGGTATGGTTCTAGTCGGATATGTTGTGGATGCTGACGGCAGGCGCCCCGAAGCTGCGAAAATCGTCAAAATCGTTGAGTGGCCGGATCCGACAGATGTCACGGGTGCCCGAGCTTTCTTAGGTGTTTGCGTTTACTATAGAATATGGATTCCGAATTTCGCTATCATTTCTATACCTATCTATATTCTATTCAAGAAGAACATTCCTTTTACCTGGGGTCTTGAACAAGTGAATGCAATGGCAATTTTGAAGAATGCCCTGACAACTGCCCCTGCACTTTGCTGCATTGATTATTCTGAAGATGCCGGTGATATCGTGATGGCCACGGATGCCTGTCTTGAAGGATGGGGTGGAACGCTCAGCCAACGGGATAAATTGAATGGAAAGCTACACCCTTGCCGATATGAGAGCGGAATCTGGAGCCCCACCGAAGCAAAATATGATGCAGGAAAGCGAGAATGCCGCGCTGTGCTCAAGATGCTAAAGAAATGCCGTTATTACCTGTATGGCGTTCACTTTATTCTGGAAACCGACGCGAAGACTCTAGTGGCACAGCTCAATCGATCTGCCACTGACCTGCCTGGTGCTCTCGTTACTGGCTGGCTTGCCTGGATTCGGATGTTTGATTTCGAAGTTCGACATGTGCCTGGTCGGAAGCATACTGCTGCAGATGGGCTATCTCGTCGACCTCCTGCTGAGGGTGAGGTTCCTGAGGATCAAGATATCGATGATTTCATAGATGCAGAACTCAACTATATTAGTGTTGCATCTTTGACGGTTCCTGATTTCGATGTCAGCGGCGTGGATGCTTCCGAGTCATCGGGTGTGCGTGTTCTTTCGCCTGATTATTCTGATCGCAGCGAATCAATTGCGAGGTTTCTCACCACCATGAAGCGGCCGGATGATATACCACGTTCCGTCTTTTCTAAATGGCGCAAGCATGCACTTCGATATATCGTCCAAGGTCAACATCTATTCCGACGATCAGGCAAGGGAATTCCTCTGAGACGCGTGGTTGATAACTCATCTGAGCAAAAGGATATCGTTGCTCGGATGCATGATGAATTGGTCATAAGGGCCGCGAGGCCACAAACCACAAGATCACGCAGCGATATTGGTGGGAAGGCATCTGGAAAGCCGTCAAGAATTATTGCAAAAGCTGCACAGTGTGCCAGCTGAGGGATGGCGCTCGCTTGGAAGAACCACTATATCCAACAAGCCGCAATTATCTATGGGACAAGTGGTGTATCGATGTTGTCAAGTTTCCGAAGAACCGAGGCAAGCGATGTGCTGTTATTGCTCGGAATGATCTCACTGGCTGGGTGGAAGGCCGCCCTCTCGCTCGTGGAACAGCTGAGAACGTGGCGCAATTCATCTATGAGAATATCATTTGCCGACACGGCTGCTTTCGGGAATTAGTGTGTGATGGCGGGCGGAGAATCAAAAATGGACTAAGATTCTCACGCCAAATATCGTGTTAATCAAATAACCATCTCACCATACAATGCGAAGGCTAATGGCATGGTCGAACGCGGTCACCGCCCGATATCCGATGCGCTTTCAAAGCTAGCTGCAGATGGAAGAAGCTGGGTTAATCATTTCCATTCTGCGCTATGGGCAGATCGCGTCACCATTCGGCAATCTACTGGTGAAACCCCGTTCCGCCTGCAATATGGCTACGATGCTATCCTTCCAATAGGCTTGACGTTCCAACTTGGCAAACACTCCCTGGCAGACAGTGCAATCCGTGCCTGATTTGAATATATATGCGTATTCGACAATTGGAAAAGAGAGATGAAGATCTGGAGGAGGCCGCTCATCACCTGCGCCGTGCGAGAGAGAAGAACCGAGATCTATTTGATGAAACTAAGCAATTAGTCCGAGAACCATTGCAGATAAGTGATTTGGTGCTTTTGCATGATACCAAGCTAGAAACGTCCTATTCTGCCAAGCTCAACTTCCGATGGCTGGGCCCGTATCGAATCCGAGAAGCAAACCATGAGAAAGGGACCTATCATCTGGAAGAGCTGGATGGTTCGCCGTTTCGAAATACTACTGCAGGTAATAGGTTAAAAAGGTTCTATCTCCGAGACAATCAAATGCCGGTTGCAGAGAATAATATCAATGAAGCAAATGATATTGAAGAGGAAGAGGTGGATATGCAAGATACTGATAAGAAGAATTCTTTGAGGGGGGGTCAGGATGACTTGCAGTCATGGATCCCTCATGGTAAGGAGTTTGCAGTCATTATCTGACTGCTGTTTTTCTTTGTATAATGATTTTTGTTGTTGTTTTCTTCATTCAAGTTGCTGTTTTCTTAGTCTCTATTTTTCATGATTCTGCTTCTTTCTTGCATGTTTTTCATGCATCATATCAGTTCCTTCTAATTTTAATCTCTTGATATTGTCTTTTCTTTGTTTTTGTTTACTTTCTCTTTGATATTCAATTCTCTGGGTCAGATTGAAGCTGGCAGTGAATTTTATGAACTGCTGTCACCCTCGCTGCATGTTGACTGCTTTTCACATTATCTTCCAAAATTCACCTTGAGGAAGTATTATATTATTGACCTGCTCTGCCCAGATAATCATTTTTCTTTTTCAAATTGGCATTCAAGTCTCTTTTTCTATTTTTAATTCATTGATTTTTCCCTATATTTCCTTATTTCATTACAAAGATGTCGAACCCCTCTAGCCAACACACTCTGGTACCGAGACCAGCGAGCCAGCTCGCTCTTGTGACATATGATAACCATGTTTTTCATACGGCGATGGAGCTGCAAGCTTATGTCAATTCTCTGGGTCAGAATCCGCAGGTTCGCTACCAAGCACAATGTGAGATCGGTAATCTACTCATGGGGCGCCATGAGGCGGCTCAAGATGAGGTTGCCGCATTCTATGAGTGGATGAGAAATGATGGATCCTGGCGCCAGGTGGTGGCCCAGCAAGCATTTGATAACCAGACGGCGGAGCTTCAACGAGTTGCTGCTCAGGTAGCTGAACGGCGCGATCGCTGCGCCATAGCATATACTACATGCACCAGGATGTGGGGAAAAGTTCGCGTGGATTCGTTTCTGGCATATCATGACTTCAGAGCGGATGCAAC